>JADRCH010000174.1:3936026-3950917 GCA_019843965.1 Rhynchomys soricoides
GGAGGAGGAGGAGGAGGAGGAGGAGGAGGAGGAGGAGGAGGAGGAGGGGGAGGAGGAGGAGGAGGAGGAGGAGGAGGAGGAGGAGGAGGAGGAGGAGGAGGCGGCTTCGACTCAGAGGAGGCAGATCCACTCTTGGGAGGCGGGACCCATCTGAGGAGGAGGGGGAGGCTTTCCTGGGAGGGGGATCTGCAATGAGGAGGCGAAGCTCTGAGGAGGAGGCTTAAGCCCAGACAGGTCCGAGGTCAGAAGCGTATCATCTCCCCTAACCCCCCATAGAGCCCACTGGGACTTAGTTTGTGCTCCCAGAGGGATGGTGGACCTCAGTGAGCTACAGATGGTTCTTGGGGACACTGAGGACAGAGGGAACTGCAGTGAGAATTTAAAAAGCAGTGTAGAGCATTCACACAAGGGGACCATGCTGAGATTAACTGTTAATTTCCCATCAGAGACCTTAGAGACCGGAAGACAACAGGATAACCCATGCAAATCCTGAAGAACGTCATCCACATTTTCTTTGTTAAGAAAAAAAAAATATCCTTCAGGAATTAAGTAGAAAGCAGGTCATTCCAGATATAAGTTGAAGGTAATCATTGTCAGTGGACTCTGCGTACAAGACGAAGTAGAGGGAGTTCTCAATGCTTAAATGAAGTGATGCTAGCCTGTTAACTTACAGCCACAGAAGGAATGAGCACAGGGCACAGAAACAACATGGTAAAAGTGTTAATATGCTTCGGGTTGTAAGTCCTTTCTTTTTGCCTGTACGCCTGAAAACCAATGCATAAAACACCCAATTACAAGTCTGTGTTCAGGAGTATAAACATATAAACATGCTATTTGTGGCAAAGATAGTGTAGCTGGGAAGGAGGAGAGACGAGATGAGACGCACCATGTCTGAATACTACAGAAAGTAACTTGTTATGCAGATAAAGTTTTTGTAAGTTTAAGGTGTTGGTTTATGCCTGGAAACTCCTTGGCCAGCTATCCTGGGATATGCAGTATGGCAGAATCAGCAAGGGAGACGCTGCCTCAGCAAGGAGGGAGAACTGAATCCCAGACAGTGTCCTTTGACCTCTCTAGATTTGCTCTGTGGCGTCTCCCCCAACCCTGTGTACACACCCTAATAATGAGTTTTAAAAGATGTTGACTTAATCCCCAAAGTAAATCATGGGAATTAAGTGAAATGTACAGAAATGAAAGGAGGGTCACAGAGGAACACTAAGCTGCCAACTACGTGAGAAAGGCGAGGGGAAGGGAGGGGAAGAGGAAAGGAACACAGAAAAAAAAAGAGACGAAAGAGGCGGCTATCTCCGTGACTCTTGCATCAACAGTGACTCTGGGGAGGGAAGTGTTGGTTTCAGCTTACACTTCTGGATCACAGTCCATCACAGGACAGTCATGGCAGAAGCTGAAGCAGAAACCATAGAGGATTGTAGCAGTTTTTTGTTTGTTTTTCAAATGATGCTTTTTGCTTCCTATTTTTCCTTTATATTCTTATTGATACTTTGTTTGTTGATTCTTCTTTTATTTGTCCGCTCACAGTATCTTCTCTGACTCAGCTTAGCTTCTCCTGGCTCAACTGTTACCAACTGTCTTCCCAGTCGGCTAGCCCAGTTCACTTTCAACTGTCTCCTATTTTCACTCTTCAAAACGCTCTTCTTCTCTCTAGCCCTATTCAGTTTTATTTTTTCCTGCATCAACTGTCTTCTCTGATTCTACCCTTCTGTCTCCCGGACCTTACTTCTAACTACTCCCCACCTCCCAATTCATTCTCTCCCTCCCTCCCTCCCCCCTCCCTCTCTCCCTCCCTCCCTCCCTTCCTCCCTCTCTCCCTCCCTCCCTCCCTCCCTGCCTCCCTCCCTCCCTCTCTCCCTCCCTCCCTCCCTCCCTCTCTCCCTCCCTCCCTCTCTCCCTCCCTCCCTCCCTGCCTCCCTCCCTCCCTCTCTCTCTCCTGCCTCCTACAACCACTCTCTACAGCTCCTTACTCTCTGCTCTTTTGTCTTGAAATCAAGCCTCTCATCCTGCCTTGCCACGATGGTGGCCACATGTCTTCCAATGTTTCTTTTTCCTTCAAACAGCCTGCCTCATTAGGTGCCAAATGTAGCTTTTTGTAAATGTTTCTTTTTGTTCTTTAACTATGTTTCTTTTATTTTTAACAGCTACTTTGTATGCTAAGAAGATCCATTCTAAAACACCATCTTCCCTTTGCATAATGAGCCCACTAGGAGAATGAGTAGAAGGCAAAATAACTAAAATATAGTCCAGTTTGGGATCTATGCAATCCAAATAGGCATCTTGGAGTCTCTTTTCTACTAAAGTTAACTCTTTCTCTGCTTCCTTTGTTAGCTGTCATGGACTGTCTAAGTCTGAATTTCCTTATAATGTTTGAAACAAATTACTTAACTGTATCCAATTAATATCTCCTATTATTTTTTTGAAAATCATTAAGAGTTCCAAACTGATATCTTCTGATCTGTATCTTCTGTGGTTGTTTTTTGTTGTTGTTGTTATTGACTTATTTCATAACCCAGATTGTGGATAGAATCTCATCTCTGTTTTTTTACAGAAGCAATCTGCAAACTCCAACAAGGTAAAATTCTTTTTGTTTCACCATTTTCTCTAAGGTATCTGCGTCCAAGTCAGCCAACAAAATATCATCCATGTAATGGTAAATAACAGATTGAGGAAATTGCCTATGAATTATTTCTAGCTGTTGTTGGACAAAATATTGACATAAAGTTGGGCATTTAACAGTTCTTGTGGAAGAACTTTCCACTGATATCTTTTTATAGGTTGTGCATTATTTTGTGTAGGCACTGTGAAGACAAATTTTTCATTTTCCTGATCTAGCAAGGGGATAGTTAAAAAAAACAAACAAACCCAAAAAACAAAACAAACAAACAAAAAACCAGTGTTAAACCAATTATTATCATAGGCCATGCCTTGGGCTTTAAAGAGGGCAAAGGAATTCAAGGCTGTAATAGACCCATTGATTGGATTACTCTATTCACCACTTTCAAATCCGCTAACATCCTCCATTTCCCTGATTTCTTTTTTATAACAAATAAGGGGGGATTCCGTGGACTGGTAGACTCTTCTATATGTTGAGCCTCCAGCTGTTCTTGTACCAACTGTTCAAGTGCCTGTAATTTTTTTCTTTGGTTAAGGGCCACTGCACTACACACACAGGCTTATTAGTCAAACATTTTAAAGGTAGGTTGTTGGCATGATTTGAACAGTGCCCCCACCCCTTATAAATATGGAAACTCAGTCCCTGTTCTATCCTGATTTTGGACAACCTGCGTAGCCTGGGGTTGTTCTGGTTTACATTTTTCAATATGTTCCACTAAAGTCACTTTCATCTCACCCCTTATTTTAGGGATTGTCTCTGTAATTGAGGGAATATTAATCCAAGTTTGCCACTGCTGTGATAAATCTTGTCCTCATAAATTTATGGGCATGTCAGCCACTTCAGTCACTTAAGGCCTTAACTTTCTTTTTTAAACTTTTTTTAAAGATTTATTTATTTTATATATGTGAGTACACTGCTGCTCTCTTCAGACATACCAAGAGAGGCCATTGGATCCCATTACAGATGGTTGTGAGCCACCATGTGGTTGCTGGGAATTGAACTCAGGACCTCTGGAAAAACAGTCAGTGCTCTTAACCACTGAGCCATTTCTCCAACCTCCAGGCCTTAACTTTCTTATTGTCCTTCTAGTTCCACACATTAAAGCCATCGAACACTTTGTTTTATCTAAGATAAATTTCCAATTCCTAGAAACTGAGTGTAAACCTTTTGATGTGGCCGCTCTGAATTCCACTTTTTTTTCTTTTTTTTTTTCTTTTTTTGGTGAAATGATAGTTACTTTAGCTTCTGTAACCACCAAACCTTTGATTTCAATGTCATTCACTTGTAACTTAAATTTTGACCTCTGATCTTTGACAACTGTTTGCCAGAACACATGCTTTCTGGTATTTCTAAACCCTTCTGGTATTTCTACTGGAGCAGTTTTGCCTTTGATATAAAGAAACAGTAACAACTGAGCAATTCTAACACCTGTGTTAAATTGCCTCTCTCTCTCTCTCTCTCTCTCTCTCTCTCTCTCTCTCCATAAGCAAGTATTTTATTCTTTTGAAAACTTCATATGTAATTCCTGGATGCACAATAAATCCTTGGGAAGTCAAATTGCTCCTTCCCAAGACTGTTCCTACTATCCCCGAGGGCAAAGGACCATAACTCAGTAGATCTTTCATAACATAGGACTTTTGGGGATAGTGTAAGATGTTAATCTATGGTCAAGTCTAAAACAGCATTGCCTTTAGAAGCATGCATTAGATCTGCAATACTTAATTGAGTATTTTTCTGCCTGCTTGTTATTTCCTGGCTAACAAGAGGGAAATGGTTCATACTTTTTGCTGTGGGGCCTCAAGCTAGGCACCCCCACATCATTTCCCAATGTCAAGCAATTGCCTGGTATGTCTCTCTTGGACCTATGTTCATTGCCATATCGTCTGCACACTCTTGGACCTTCTTTCTGATTTATCTTTTGAAAATCCATTGCCCTTAGAGGTGCCTTATTCACAATTTTGTTTCAAATGTCCACATTTTGCACAATTAAAGCACCAGGCCTTTTGATGTTGGAGACCTCTAGCTATAACTTGACCTATATTAGCATGGCATATGTTAGAACCAATATCATTCATATTCTTTATCCATTCATCTATGGGCAGTGACATGCCTTCAGTGCCCATAGACATGCCTTATGACTGTTTTACATTCTGCATTTGCATTTTCAAATGCTAGGATCCTATCAAAACCTGTCTTGCATCAAAGTCTGATATAGTCTTATTTACTGCTGAGATCAATCTTTGTAAAAAAATCAGTGAAGGCTTCTCCAGAGCCCTGTATAAATTAAAGCTGCTAAATGACATTGTTATATGATTATATCTTCAAACTGGACCTGTTCTTGTATATCAGCATAATAACCTTTACCTATATAACTGCTCCTTCACTATATTAATTCCCCTTGTGCTGTTCCAAACTCCTGGCTTCTCTCTATCATGGCAACCATTGCAATTGGGGACCAACCTCTAGTATAGCTATTACCAATTCCCTCCAGTATTAGGTATTAATTCTATTTTGAGTAGTCCAATTATTTAGAGACTGTTTCACATAGGGTGAGTGCATCCAGTAAGACATAAATGCTTCCTTAAACTGCTTTAGGTCCTTCATTTCTATAAGACACCATCCTATTTCATCATGACCATGTAGATTATCTTCCTAGCAGGCATATGCTGTATAAGTACTGGGAAAGCTGTTGGTGAATTTTTTTTGACCAAGGACAACCTGTCCTACAAAGGTGCTGTAGGTTTAACCCTGTTTCCTGAAAAAAGCTGTGTGTCTCATCTGACCATCCTGCTTTTTCATTTCTTTGACTTGGCTGCCCTTTGACACAGTTCTTTCCCCCTCTTTCTACCTGGGGAAAACCCTTTTTCGGAATCACTCACTGGGGATGAACCTATTTGTTCTCCCTTTTCTTGATGTTTTCCTTTCTTTGCCCAAGATTCACTATTTCAACCTGATTTTTTCCATTTACTCAGACAGTCTTTTCTCTAATTCTGCCTGTATTTTACCAGTTGTTTAGACAGTGTTTTATAAACAAGAGCCAAAAATACTGAAAAAGAGAAAAACAAACAAACAAACAAACAAAAAACACTGCTAAAACCATATATAGGTGATGTCTAACATCGGCTTCAACAAACTTCCTGTCTACTTTTTGAAACAAAGTATTATCCATCCCTTCTTTTCCTGTCTTTTGGTCTACCTACACAGGATAGTTAGTCAATCATTTGAAGGGTAGGGTGAGGTGAATGAGAACCAGACAACATGCAAAACCAAACACACCCCTCCCTGCAAAAGCCACACACTAAAGGCTAGGGATGTGGCTCAGAGATAGAGCACCTCCCTAGGATGCAACTGACCCCAGTTCAAACATTAGCACAGCAAAAATTAAAATAAAAATTAAAGTTCGAGAAAAATTAGATGTAGACTGGTCAGGGAGGGAGGGAAGTAGCTTTCTGGACAATACCTGTACCAATGAAGGGTGACTAATGCCAAGTTGAGATGGAGCTCACAGGAAAGCACTTGTTTAGTGTGCTTGAGTCAGGTTAAAAGATGTCACCTCTATTTATTAGGATTTTGTTCCACTTGGCTAAGAGGATACCTTTGCTAGTCACTCAGGGCTATGGGTCTTTGATCTCTAGATGGTCAGAGATGCCAGGTTGAAGCTATATGGTATGTCCACACAGGAGCACAGGTAAGATAGACAAAGATGCCTGACATGGATTTCTGGTCCCTATGAGCAAAATGTATAAGTGAATTCCCATAAATAAACATGTACAGATGTGGACACACCAAACACACACATACACACACACACACACACACACACACACGAGTTTAAGGATGCCCAAGGGGGTAATTATAAACCCACGATCACACCAGCATCGTTCATACTGTCTGAAGGAGGAAACACAAGAATCCACTGACAGATGAGTGGATTAAAAACAAGAAGAAAAGCAAAAACAAACAAACAAAATATGACCTTCATTTTGCAACCCCAAATGGATGATTAAAATAAATCATAGAGTTTAATTTATGTCTGTCTGTCAGTCTGTCAGTCTCTCTCTCTCTCTCTCTCTCTCTCTCTCTCTCTCTCTCTCTCCATGTGTGTGTGTGCACATGTGCGCCACACTTGTACGGGTGCCTAGTGCCCTGTGAGGCCAGAAGATGTTGGATCCCCTGGAGCTAGAGTTGCAATTGCCTGTGAGTCCCCAGTGTAGGTGAAGGAGATGGAACTTGGGTCCTCTGGAAGAGCAGTAAGAACATTTAACCTCTGAGCCATCTCTTCAGCCTCTATAGGCTTTAAAAAAATATATACGCAGCTATGATCTTTATTTTATAAATCAGGAGCAGCTGGAGATTAATAGTGATAACAGATGAGAGTTGCAAGAAGCAAAATACTTCCATGAAAGTCCTTTGAATGGGGAGCCCTTCCCTCAGATATCTCATGCTCATCTACTGTAACAGAAAGTAGAGAAAGGCCGGTGAGTTCTGGGTGAGCAGTGTTTGTTCCTACAGTTTGTCTACAAAGAGCTGGTGTGACACCTGCTGAACATGAAGGAGCCTCGAAGGCTTAAGTCAGTCACAGAAAGACAGTACATGATTGCCCTCTGTCAAGTCACAAAACAGAAGGCAGAATGATGTGGGCTGGGGATGTGTGGAGGAAAGAAAGGGGAGCTACTGTCCTGGGGTGCAGAGCGCTGTTTACCAGATGAAGTGACAGGGGTGGGGTTGCTGTAGTGGCTGCACACTAGGAATGACTTACAGCACTGAGCTGTAAGAGAGGATGAGCTGGGGGTGGGTCACTGGAGCTTGCTGCCTGAGCGTAGGCCTTGGGATCAATCCCCAAAACCATGAGAAATAAAGTGGTACTGCTGGTGAATATTAGTGATGTCTGACCAAAATAAAACAAAAAAGACGCCCAGACAAGCACATCAATCTGCCTGGAATGGCAAGGATCATGGCCAGGTTCTTAAGAGGAGCCTCAGCTTGGGGAGTTCTGTCCTGCACAGCCCAGGACAAGTGCTTGAGTCCTGTCAGGCTGTAGGAGACCTTACCTGAGAGCCTGGGACATGCTGATAGCAGTGTCTCTGCACAGCTGGGGTTGAGGGCTATGTGGCACCACTTACACCTGCAACAGAGTTTTGGCAAGTGGCCTCAGATTGCCTGACTGTGACTTGGAGTGTGTGGAGATGGGTCAGCCATGTGGGAGCTCCATCTCTCTGGCACCCACCAAGCCCCTGGACAATGAGGATCACTGAGGTTCCCTGTGAGCAATGTCCTCGACCTGAGTCACACTGGTAACTGGGAGTCCTACCCTCTGACACATCTGACAGACAGCTGGGAGTGTGCCAGACTCCCTGAGCTCTGCTGTGACTTTGCCTGCTGCTGCTTTTCTTCTCTGTCATTCCTCTGTGGTCACCACTGTGAGGACAGCAGCCTTCCTGTCCATGGGAACCTTTCCAGTCACCCATGGCACCACAGGGTCTTGGGGACCACCATGTCATTACATGTCTCCAGACAGGAGAAGTGCTGACTCTGAGCCAAGGTGTTACATCTGCCCCTGAGACCCATGGAGAAGTGGCTTCTGCCTGCAGTTTGTCACCAACCTGGTCACCACTGATGGGTCCTTATGGATGACACATAGTCAGCTAGCTCTCAGTCCTGAACCTCAGTGCCTTCCGTCCTTCTTGTTCTTTCTATTCCCTTTGCTCTCTTGCTCTTCTGCTCTCTGTTCTTTCTTGCTTAGTTTTTGCTTTTCCTTCCTGCCTTTGTTTGTGTTCCTGAAACAGTGTCCCCTTATTATGTGTTCTCCAGCAGTCTGAAACCATGCTTTATAGCCCAGGCTAGCCCCAAACTCACCACTCTCTAGTCTCAGGTTCTCAAGTGCTGAAACTGGAGGCTGTGCCTCTGCACTAGGCTGAGGTTACCCCTTTCTCTTAAGACTCAAGTTGTCCATTAAGGAAGGGTCAGGAGAAGGCTACATTGTGGTTGAGGACTGTTCTGTGAGGACTGAACACAGACAAGGATGAGATTTTGAATGAGAACAGAAATGGCAGCCACACAACTGGTTTATTGTGCATATGACTCTAAGCTAGCACCTAGACTAGGATTTGTTTACTGCTAACGAGTGAATGCACAGAGCTGGTAGGGGGAGGGGCTAACCAGAAACATAAAGATGCCATGGTCACTGGGCCTGGGCTGTCCAGCAGGCACCGAGAAGCTAAAGCGCTGCAGGAGGCAGGTGAAGAAGAGGAAAAGCTCCATGCGGGCCAGGGGCTCCCCCAGGCATGCTCGGCGGCCTGTGGGTGGCAGAGGGCTCAGTCAGTCTGGGACCTGATTGGTGCTCCACCCTCCAAGGCACCCTGGGGAGACACAGGGAGCCAGGATCCCAGAGGCACCTGCTGAGAATGGCATGAAGGCCTCATGCTTCACAAAGTGGCCCTGGGCATCCAGGAAGTGTTCAGGATGGAAGCGTAGGGGCTTCTCCCAGACAGTCTCGTCCTTCAGCACAGATGACAGGTTGGGGATGAAGGTCGTCCCCTGGCAGGAGGCAAATAGTGTGAAAATTGACTTGGGTGGGGCTGTTTAGACTCTAGTCACCAAGTTCACATGCATGGTCTCTACCTCACACACTGGATCCTTTCATATAACCCCAGCCTTAGAGGCTTCTCAGCTTTCATTAATACTATGACATGGATATGTGACAAGTGGCAGATGTACACACACTGTCACCTGTATTTGTAGGTAGTGGCCGCTATAATGAGTCCTGCCATATTTTACCTGGCTTCCCTTTCTAGCTGGCGATTCTAGAGTGCAGTCCTCGTTCTTGTTTCTCTTCCCATACTTACCCAGGGGAAGTTGGTTCCTTTAAGTTGAGAATTGGTTGCCTAAATTCCAGTCCTTAACTGGACAGCTCATGCACTAGATAGCTGGCAACACTGACTAGACATTGGAAGGACCCAGGCCTACCTTAGGGATAAGGAAGCCCTGCACTTCAATGTCACGAGAAGTCTTGTGTGGCAAGTTCATTGGGACAATGTCTGCAAAGCGCTGCACCTCATGAATGACAGCATTGGTGTAGGGCATGCGGGCCTGGTCTGCCATCTCAGGACGCCGCACCTGCCCAATGACCTCATCGATTTCCTGTTGTACTCGGCCTAGAAGGACAGCATGAATTCAGGTAAGGTGCTCTGGGGTGCCCCTTCTCCCTCCAGTACCTCTCTGTTAAGGCCTGGGCCAATGGGAGAAAGATGGCCATCATCCTTACTGCAGTCTGGGTGAAATCAGTGCTGGGAGCCACAACTGACCAAACTAAGCTTAAGGCGTGTGCCTCCACCCTCCTGATCCTTTTTACCTAGCCCCAGCTATGCTTACTCTGCACATCTGGATGCAGGATCATGAGCAGCAGGGCCCAGGTCAAGGTGATTGTACTGGTCACAATCCCAGCACCAAACAGGTCAAGGACAACCAGAAGTAGATTTGCATCATTGAAGCTACTGTCAGGATTTCCTTTGGCCTGGGCCACAGTGAGACAACAGACTCAGTGTAGAGAGTGGAAAGCCCCATAATACCCTCCCGATGACTCCAGGAGGTCACACTTGGGTGTTACTTGGTTATTCACAGCCCAGTGGACACCAGATCCCATACACTCTCACCTTCTCCATCTCAGCCAGGAAGGCATCAGTCAGGTCTCGAGGTGGCTGCTCAGGGTCCCAGGTCCTCTTGTGCTCAGTCACCAGCTTATTTACCATGGTGAAAAATGTCTTTTGCCCAGAGAAGATTTTGTCCGTCAACCCTGGGATGCGCAGGAGAATTGGGAACGAGTTCAGAACCTGCAACAACCAGAGAAAGTGCTACGCCATCCTGCTGCCGTTAATTTAATGAGTTGAGTAAATAATGTTAATGATGATGATGATGATGATGATGATGATGATGATGATGATGATGATTTCAATGTGTGTTCGTGTATGCATAATGTGAGGAGTGCCAGTGCCACAACAAAGATGTTTACGTCCGGGAAAACTATACAGAGTCTGTTCTCACCCTTACTACATGGGTTGAGGAATGAACTTCAAGTGTCATGCTTGCCTGGCAAGCTCCTTTACCCACTGACCCACTGTCTGCAGCCTCCTCTGGGAAGATGGACAGCACAGAAGTGGCTCTGCAGGCTGCCCTTGAACTTCCTACCTCAGGGATCAAGCCAGTATTCTCTCCCATGTTTTCTTTCAATACTTTTAGCATCTGGATGAAGTCGGGGTCTCCATACTCAAAGCGACGGGCATAAATGAGAGAGGCAATCACATTGCACACAGCTTTGTCCAGGAGTGTGTAAGGATTGAGGGGACTCCCTGGGAGTGGAGATGCAAGTAAAAGTCAGGACATTGTTTCCATCTCCCTGTCCCCACTAGCAGTCCACACCCATCACTCACCAGCCTGGGCGGTGAAGGCATCACAGAGGTGGCCGGCCTCCTCTGTCACCCACTGCTCCAGTGATTTCTTGCCAAGGCCGAAGTTGCGCAGGGTGGACACAGAGAATCTCCTCTGTTCTCGCCACTCGGGCCCGTAAGGTGCAAGGACCAGACCTGCAGTCACATCTGTGTGTAACCAAGGACACCTGGCTGTGCTGCCCTCTCCCGCTTGCATTTCTCTTCTCCTCTAGGATCAGTGTCCCCCATAACCTCACCCTTCCCCCTAAACACATCTCTGCCACCCTCCAGCATGCTCAGGAGGCTCCACAATGGATTTCAGTGACTTTGATTTTTAATTTCTTAACTCCATTATCACCTGCTTCATGCCCTGCCCTTCCTCCTCTCACTGTCCCCCTTGTCTGGCTCTGATGCCATCTCTGCCCCCACACAGCCTTTTGCCTTTAGCTTTGGGTCCATAGCCTAGGTGTTGAAACATGGGCATTTTAGGGCGGTCAGCAGTATCTTCTCCACAGTTCACCAGCACTTCCCGTACTGCCTTCAGTCCGTTGATCACGACTATGGGCTTCCAGGCCATCTGCAGGCTGAACACATCACCGTAGCGGTTTCGAAGCTGAAGTAGAGGGACAGAGAACATAAGTAGTAGAGGTGTCCAGAGGTCATGCAAACAGGCTCACTGTGCAAACATGGGCAAGGTGTTGAATGTGCACATGCGGGTTCCATTGTGTATGTGTGTGTGAACATGTTTGTGCGCACTCACATGCAAGTGTGTGAACGTATGTGTCCACGTGTGTGACTCTGTGTGTGTGTGTGTGTTCCTTGTTATTGAACCCTGGTTCTCATGTATCCTGGGAAAATGTTCTAAACTGATCTGCATACCCAGCCTGAGGATTCCTACCACTGTGGTGTCTTATCTTTTAAGTTCAGCAAAGGTATCACAGTAGATATGACACCCCAGCTGTGACCTTGCCACAGCCAGAAAACTATCCTGGTGTCCCTAAGCATGTCAGCACACATAAAGAAACTCTGGTTCTTAAATATGGGCAGTGAGGCCAGAGAGCACACAGCAGCATGAGATTCAGGAAGCCACAGCCCCGTTCTCCACTCAGTGTCCTGATTGACATAGTGCAATAGAACTTGCACCATGATAAGACCTCATCTTTGAAAGGAAGGATCATCAGGGACTTGGGACCTCTATGGCTGCTGGCCTGCTGAACCAGACTGAACCCTGTTGTCACATCCTGTTTCACCTCCTAGACTTTGATCCCCATAACTTTTGCCCTAGAAAGTCCCAGTGGCTGCTACCAAAACATTGCTAAGCCTGTTCCCTCTTGGGGACTGGATCCTTGTCTGACCTGTGACTCATTCCCCACTATGTGCTGCTATGGACACCATAACCTCTATTACCATCCACCACTAAGTCACTCACCTTGTACAAGCTGTATGGCATGTTATCTAGGTCCACCTGCAGCAAGTTACCCAGCACTGGCCATGGCACAGGGCCCGGTGGGTAGCGAGATGTCCAGCGCTGACGCCGGTGCATCAGGTCCACCAGTAATATGAAGATGACAGTGAATATGGCCACAGGCCACAGGCCAGTCCCAGCCAGCAGCTCCATGGCTGCCCCACTGCTGCCCAGGCTTCCCAGAGACCAATGACCAACACCAATACAACACCTAGGATCAGGAAGTCCTGAGCTTGGATCCTGCCACCTTATAAAGGAGTGCCAGGGTTGCCCTTTGTCCTCTGCCTCCAACCCCATTTCTATATTTTCTTTTGCCAAGTCTAGGGAGGGGCCAGAGATGTTCAGTCCCTCCCAAGAGCTGGGCATGATGGTTCTACTGGGCTGAGCATGGTAGGCAGATGTCTAGTGGACTCCTGCTTCAAGATGCATGATTTGATCATTGCATACAAAAGTAAACACTTGTATGCCACACATGCAAAGCTTTGGGGGCATAACGACTTTGCCTCAGAAAGGAATGAGAGAGCCTAGAACTTCATGGAGCACTTTGTTGGCAGGACATGAGGGCTGACTGGCATCCAGTCCTATGGCTTCTGTGGGTGAGTGAGATGTGGGAGGCTGTCTCCTGCAGTTGAAGGAGAGAGGCTGGAGCCCCTATGGGCGAGGGATGGGCAATGGGTGAGGGCAGCTGAAATCCCTGTGGTTGAGTGAGGGCCAGTGTGGGAAGCACAGCTGGAACATTGCCATCTAGAGTACAGGGCTGTGGATATTCAGTTGATCATGCAGGAAGATACAACATGACATTTCTCAGACCCAGTCTGAGGAGGCTGAGATATGATCTGAAAATCTTGGGGGCCCATTAAGTAGGTTCAGGAACTTGTCACATGCTGGTCTCTGTCTCTTATTCACCCTTTGTTTCTTGGGTCAATCTCACCTGGCAACAGTTTTCTACATGGAGATAGGTAAGTCAGTTTGATCATCATGCCAGAGAACTGTGGTCAGGGTTGGCAGTCTTGAGGAAAAACAGAAAAATGACTCCTGAGCCTTCTAACAAATGGCGCTTGTGTGCTGGGCACTGCTGGGCACACTGCACATGCCAGCTCACCAGTCACTAGGGTCAGCAGAAGCTCAGTCCCTGTTCTTGCTCAGGATACAGATCTCTAAAGATCATAGGCTCAGAAGTCCCTGTGGAATCCAGGCAGGCTCTCTCTGCTGCACCTTCAGTGTGGCAGAAGGGAGGCAGGAGCTGAGCTAAGACCACACCATGAAGCCCCACAGCAAGGGCTACACATGGGTCTCCTCCTCTCTGTTCTCTAAGCCACACCTGCAATAACAACCTCTGTGTCACTAGAGGCTGTGGGAGATTTCATGCTTGTGGCCTGAAGTCTCCAAGTCTGCTCTCTCTTCCTGTTTATGATTCTTGGACCTGCACAAGCCAGTTCCCTAGAATGGCGCCATAGGGGCAGAGTCAAGGGTCTTTCCTGAGCCACAACTTGGCTTGTAAGGAGACCTGCATGGGTTCAGGAAACCAACATGGATCATGGTCAGAAAGGGAATTAGGGAGTCAACTTGCTCAGGACACTGACAGACTCAGGCTACTTGGTTTCTCTTGATTTTCCTCAGGACCCTTGCAGGGTATATTCTGGTGTCTGATGCATAAACCTGCATGTCAGTGCTGGGACAACACATTCGGCTTGTCATTTCTACCTGTCTGTGTAATACAAGACATCATCAAAGAAAAGCAGTAGTGCTGACTAGGTGCCAGCTCCAGGGGAGGACAGGCTGTCTCAGGCTGGATTTTCCTGCATCAGGTAAGTGATCCCTTGTGAGGTAAGTGCGCAGACAGGTGAAGGATGCCACACACTGTGTGCTGTAATGGATTTCCTTTCTGTCTCCAGGCCTTGGGAGAGGACTGTATGCTCTGCTAACACTCTGCCTGCTGGCACTGTTCATTTCCCTTCACCTTCTCAGTACATGTCCTCTCAGTCAGGTGAATAACTGTGGTCTGTCAGACCACAGTTAGACTTTAGGGGTTAGACTTTAGGGGACTAGGGTCTGGATATTCTTGTCAGCAGCACAGGTCTGCCATGTCTACAACTGAAATCAGAGGCTTAAGCATTAGGGGACCTCAGGTCTCCCAGGATTCCAATTCCCTGCAATCATGTGTACAGATAACTGATTGCTGGACTTTGGACTCTATGGAAGAGGACAGATGGAACCTGGGCACCTCTCTCCTGGACTCTGTCCTGTGCACTGTTCATTTCCCTTTCTTGCCTTGGATCTGCCTCATTTCACTGAAATGACAACCAGCAGTGAGTCTCAGAGCCATTTCTAGGTCTTCCTTCTTTCCCTAAGCATTCTCAGAAGTGGGAAGTGA
>JADRCH010000175.1:0-46380 GCA_019843965.1 Rhynchomys soricoides
ATATAGTAATTGAAGTTCTATCTAGAGCAATTAGACAACAAAAGGATGTGAACGGGATACAAATTGGAAAGGAGTAAATCAAAATATCACTATTTGCAGAGGATATGATCATATATTTAAGTGATCTGAAAAACTCCAACAGAGAAATGCTACAGCCGATAAACAACTTCAGCAAAAAGGCCTGATATAAAATTAACTCAAACAAATCATAAGTCTTCCTATACTCAAAGGATAAACAGGCTGAGAAAGAAATTAGGGAAATGACACCCTTCTTAATTGTCACAAACAATATAATGTATCTTTGTGTGACCTTAACCAAACAAGTGATAGATTGACAAGAAGTTCAAGTCTCTGAAGAAAGAAATCGAAGAAGACTTCAGAAGATGGAAAAATCTCCCATGCTCATGGATTGGCAGGATTAATATAGTTAAAATGGCCATCTTGCCGAAAGCAATCTACAGATTCAATGAAATCCCCATCAAATTTCCAACACAATTTTTTTGTAGACTTAGAAAGTGCAATTCTCAAATTCATTTGGAATAAGAAAAAACCCAGGATAGCAAAAACTATTCTCAAAAGCACTTCTGGGGGAATCAGCATCCTTGACCTCAAGCTGTACTACAGAGCAGTAGTGACAAAAACTGCATGGTATTTGTACAGTGACAGTCATGTAGATCAATGGAATAGAATTGAAGACCCATAAATGAACCCACATACCCATGGTCACTTGATCTTTGACAAAGGAGCTAAAACAATCCAGTGGAAAAAAAGACATCATTTTCAATAAATGTTGCTGACTCAACTGGAGGTCAACATGTAGAAGAATGCAAATTGATCCACTCCTATCTCCCTGTACAAAGCTCAAGTCCAAGTGGATCAAGGACCTCCACATAAAACCAGATACACTGAATCTAATAGAAGAGAAAGTTGGGAAAACTCTCGAATACATGGGCACAGGGGAAAAGTTCCTGAACAGAACACTAATGGCTTATGCTCTAAGATCAAGAATCAACAAATGGGACCTCATAAAATTGCAGATCTTCTGTAAGGCAAAGGACACTGTCAATAGAACAAAACAGCAACCAACAGATTGAGAAAGTATCTTTACCAATCTTATATCCAATACATGGTTAATATCCAATATATACAAAGAGCTCAAGAAGTTAGACTCCAGAGAACCTAACAACCGTATCAAAAATGGGGAACAGAACTAAACAGAGAATTCTCAACTGAGGAAACTTGAATAGCTGAGAAGCACCTAAAGAAATGTCCAACAGCTTTAGTCATCAGGCAAATGCAAATCAAAACAACCCTGAGATTCCGCCTCACACCAGTCAGAATGGCTAAGATCAAAAACTCAGGTAATAGCAAATGATGGCCAGGATGTGGAGAAAGAGGAACACTCCTCCATTGCTGGTGGGATTGCGAGCTTGTACAACCCCTCTGGAAATCAGTTTGGCAGAACCTCAGAAAATTGGTCATAATACTACCTGAGGACCCAGCTATACCACTCCTGGGCATATACCCAGAAGATGATCCAACATTTTATAAGGATACATGCTCCACTATGTTAATAGCAGCCGTATTTATAGTAGCCAGAAGCTGGAAACAATCCATATGTCCCTCAATAGAGGAGTGGATACAGAAAATGTGGTACATTTAAACAATGAAATACTATTCAGCTATTAAAATGAATGACTTCATGAAATTCGCAGACAAATGGATGGAACTTGAAAATATCCTGAATGAGATAACTCAATCACAAAAGAACAAACATGGTATGCACTAACTAATAAGTGGATATTAGCCCAAAAGTTCAGAACACCCAAGATACAATTCACAGCAACTATTGGATTGATATTGGTGTCCCAGGTGAAGGAGTTGGAGAAGGGACTGTAGGAACTGAGGGAGTTTGCAGCCCCATGGGGAAAGAACAACAGTGTCAACTAGCCTGACCCCATGATACTCCTGGAGATTGAACAACCAACCAAAGAATACACATGGAGGGACCCATGGTGCTGACCACATATGTGGCAGAGGAGGGTCTTATTAGCCATCAGGGGGAGGAGAGGCCCTTGTGCCTGAGTGTATTAGATGCTCCAGTATAGGGGAATGCCAAGGAGTGAAGAGGAGAATGGGTGCATAGGTGGTTGGGGGATTACCCTCATAGAGGCAGGGGTCAGGGGGATGTGATAGGGTGCTTGCAAAGGGGAGACCTGGAAAGGGGAAAATATTTGAAATGTAAATAAATTGTAAAAAATAGAAAATATAGAAAAAAATTATACAACCCTTAATCTGTAGTGATCTGATACGAGGCATGGGATTATTTCAATCTTCTTATACCAGTTGAGATTTGTTTTATGACCAATTATATGGTCAATTTTGGAGAAGGTACCATGAGGTGCTAAGAAGGTATATTCTTTTGATTTAGGACAAAATGTTCTATAGATATTTGTCAAATCCATTTGGTTCATAACTTCTGTTAGTTTCACTGTGTCTCTGTTTAGTTTGTGCTTTCAAGATCTGTCCATTGATGATAGTAAGAGGTTTATTATTGTGTGAGGTGCAATGTGTGTTTTGAGCTTTAGTAAAGTTCCTTTTATGAATGTGGGTGCCCTTGCATTTGGGGTATAGCTGTTCAGAATTGAGAGTTCTTCTTCTTTTGATGAGTATGAAGTATCCTTCCTTATCTTTTTTGATGACTTTTGGTTGCAAGTTGACTCTATCCAACATTAGAATGACTACTCCAGACTAGTTCATGGTACCATTTGCCTGAAATATTCCTTTCCAGCCCTTTACTCTGAGGTAGTGTTTATCTTTAGCAATGAAGTATGTTTCCTGGATGTAGTAAAATGCTGGGTCCTGTTTATGGATCCAGTCTGTCAGTCTATGTCTTTTTATTGGGGAATTGAGTCCATTGATATTAAGAGATATTAAGGAATAGTGATTATTGCTTTCTTTTATTTTTGCTGCTATTTTTATGTTTGTGTGGTTATATTCTTTTAAGTTTGTTGAAAGATTACTTTTTTATTTTTTTCTAGGGTGGAGTTTCCCTCCTTGTGTTGGCGTTTTCCATCTATTATTCTTTGTAGGGCTGGGTTTATGGAAATATACTGTGCAAATTTGGTTTTGTCATAGAATATTTTGGTTTCACTATCTGTGATAATTGAGATTTTTGCTGGATATTGCAGCCTGGGCTGGCATTTGTGTTCTCTTAAGGTTTGTACGAGATCTGCCCAGGATCTTAGAGCTTTAATAGTCTCTGATGAGAAGTCTGGTGTAATTCTGATTGGTCTGCCTTTATATGTTACTTGACCCTTTTCCCTTACAGTTTTAAATTTTCTTTCCTTTGTGTATTTGGTGTTTTGACTATAATGTGACAGGAGGAATTTCTTTTCTGGTCTAATCTATTTGGAGTTCTGTAGGCTTCTTGTATATTTATGTTCATCTCTTTCCTTAGGTTAGGGAAGTTTTCTTCTATAATTTTGCTGAAGATATTTACTGGGAATAAGATTAAAGATTCCCCTTTAAGTTGGGAATCTTCACTCTCTTCTATTATCCTCAGTTTCTGTCTTCTCATTGTATCCTGGATATCCTGGATGTTTTGGGTTAGGAGCTTTTTGCATTTTGCATTTTCTTTGACTGTTGTGTCAATGTTTTCTACAGTATCTTCTGCACCTGAGATTCTCTCTTTTATCTTTTGTATTCTGTTGGTGATGCTTGCATCTATGACTCCTGATCTGTTTCCTGGGTTTTCTATCTCCAGTGTTGTCTCCCTTTGTGATTTTTTTTATTGTTTCTATTTCTATTTTTATTTCTTGGATGTTTTTGTTTATTTCCTTCATCTGTTTGTGTTTTCTTGTAATTCTGCCTGTTTGATTGTGTTTTCCCATAATTCTTTAAGGGATTTTTATGTTTCCTCTTTAAGGGCTTCTAGTTGTTTACCTGTGTTCTCCTGTATTATTTTAAGGGAGTTATTTATTTCCTACTTAAAATCTTCTATCATCATCATGAGATATGATTTTAAATCTGAGTCTTGCTTTTCTGGTGTGTTGGCATATCCAGGGCTTGCTGTGTTGGGAGAGTTTGGTTCTGATGATGCCAAGTAGCCTTGGTTTCTGTTCCTTATGTTCTTGCCCTTGCCTTTAGACATCTGGTTATCTCTTGTGTTAGCTGGTCTTACTCTCTGACTGTGGCTTGTCTTTCCTAAAAGCCTAGGTGTCATTACTTCTTGAAGACCAGTTCTCTCTGAGAGGAGTTTGGGTTTGGAGAGCTGTGGTACAGGGTCACTTCTGGAGTTCAGACAGAAACCAGAAGGATCTTGTCCCCAGCCGTCCCTTGGTTCCTGTGTCCTGATGGCTCTGCAAGGGTCCCTCTTGATCCAGTGAATTTGAACAGAATGTGGTGGTCTTGTCTGTGCTTGAAAGTGTGTAGTTACTCCTGGGATATCAGCTCTCTCCTGGAACTATTTGAGTATGAAGCCCTGTGTCACAGGATCCCTTCCCTGGCCATTGAAAGAAATCAGAAGTCCACTCCTCAATCCCTGTGTCCTGGGGATTCCAGGTAGGTCGCTCTGAGTAGACAAGCTAACCCACACTCCTGGGAGTCTAGCTTTCTCCCAGCACTATTTGGCTATGGAGCCCTGGTTGCCCAGGCATAGGTCTCCAGCCACAGATGGAAACCAGAATGATTCTTCCCCCAGCTGTTCATCTGTCCCTGTGTCCCATGGATTCTGGGCATGTCCCGCTGAGCAGTGTTGCTCCTCTTACCCCCTCTCTCAGGCTTTTTCACATGCCTGGGATGCTAGCTTTCTTCCAGCACTATTTGGCTATGGAGCCCTGGTGACCCAGGCAGAGATCTCCTGCCATAGACGGAAACCAGAAAGCTCCTTCCTCCCTGGCTGTAACTGGTATAATTTTAAAGTGAATGTTGTAGTATTTCTCAGTGTGTTTTTTTTTTTTTAATGTAACGATTTTTTTCTAAATAATAAGAAATTTAAATATATTGATGTTTTTAAAACTATCTCCAATGAATGTGGATAAAATAATAAAACAGGTTTTTAAAAAGAAGCATAGGTGATTTAGCATTTGTTGAGTAAATTTAAAGTCAAACGTTCTGTATGTAATTTTGCCTTTCAGGAACTACATGTTAGAACTAATGGCTATTTGCCTGTGGGATACACAGTCTCATATATTTGGAGGTAGAAGGGGAAGAGGATGATTCATGGCTGTGTCCTCTTTTTGTAAGTCAGGATGACTCAATTTTCTCTAATATAAACTCCTAAATTTGATTTAAGGAGTCACTTGTCTTCTAGTCTGATAGGTTCTTGTAATCTATGACAGAGTTACCCACTAGATATCTAATTGCCTACTAGATTCAATTAAATTAGATTGCTAATAAACATCTATCAATACTTATTTTACTCTCACAGATATTTTCAACTTTATTATATTAGGTAGCATAACAAGAAGACATCTAAATTACATATAGTCTAGATGTCTGTCTTGATCAAGTAGCAAAACCTAAACACAGTAAGTCAAACAAAATGTCCTCAGGTAGTTGGTGTAAAAAGAAAAAAGAAATGAAGGGCAAGATGAATTGAGAAGCATTCATTTATGTTGTCCTGACACTGTTTTATCACAGGAGATAATACTCTCACAACCCTGACTGAAATTTGCAGCATGGTTTTATTATAGAACACTGTCCTGGTTAGTAAAAACTAACATGAAAATTTGTCATCTTAGCACAACTAGGGTCACTTTAGAAGAAGGAACCTCAGTTGAATTACTGACCTAGATTAGATTGGCCTATGACTGTACTTCCAAGAAAATATTTTAGCTGATAATTCATGTGAGACAACCCAACCCAGTGTGGGAACCATCTGAGCTCTGTATAAAACAGATGGCGGAGTAGGAGCCAGGAGCAAGTGTGTAAGCAACATTCGTCCATAGTCTCTTCTTTATTCTTGTTTCATAATCCTCCTTTGAATTTGTATTCTGAATTCCCTCAGTGGTGAGCTGTTTCCTGGAATTATAAGCCGAAAAAATGCACTTCCTTGGTATTTGTCATGGTGCTTTATAATAACAACAGAAAAATCTAAGAAAAACTGAGAGCATGACCTACAAAGAACTTGTCCCTGATTTGATTCAATAGAGGCAGGGAAGGGGGGAGGGAATAGAGAAGATCCAAAGGGGAGATCTGGAAAGGGGGAAAACATTTGAAATGTAAATAAAGTAGAAAAAAAATCACACCCATTTTGAAACTTAAAGCAATCCAAAACAAATGAAGTAAACTAAAATACTGTATGTGCCTATTCTAAGGCTTTTTCTATTTTGACATTCAGGATAATAACCCAAAATTCCTGTGGAGCCTACATTAGAGAATATGAGTCTCCTGCAGACTTTATTATATCACCTTAAAAAAAAGTAGTATTATATTTTCATAATCAAGTTTGAAAACTGAGTGGTCAAAAGTCATAGTATCATTAAAAATGAGAGAAGGATATTGCCTCTCTGTCATAAGTAGGGTTAGTGAAGATCATTTTCCAATTTGTGTGCTATTGTTTTGTCCTTATGACAGTACCCTGTGACTTTCAGAAGATTTTCAGTTTCATGAGGTCTTGACCTTAGAGCCTGAGCCATTGGTGTTCTGTAGAGGAAGTTGTCTCCTGTATCAATGAGTTCCAGGCTATTCTACACTTTCTGTTCTAGTAGACTTAGTGTATCTGGGTTTATCTTGAAGTCTTTGATTCATTTGGCCTTGAGTTTTGTGCAAGAAGATGAACATAGATCTGTTTTCATTTTTCTATCTGAAGATATCCAGTTTAGTCCAGCACCATTTGTTGAAGATGCTCTCCTTTTTCCATTATATGGTTTTGGCTTCTTTGTAAAAAATAAAATGTTCATGGATCTATGGGTTTATTTCTGGGTCTTCAGGATCAACCTGTCTATTTCTGTATCAATACCATGCAGTTTTTATTACTATTGCTCTGCAGTACAGCTTGAAGTCAGGGATGGTGATACCTCCAGAAGTTCTTTTATTGTTCAGGGTTTTTTAGCTATCCTGGGTTTTTTGTTTTTCAATATCAAGTTTAGTATTTTTCTTTCAAGATCTGTGAAGAATTGTATTGGCATTTTGGTAGGGATTTCACGGAATCTATAGATTGCATTTGGTCAGATGGATATTTTCACTCTGTTATTCCTACAGATTCAAGGCAGATCTTTCCATTTTCTGATATTTTACTGAATTCCTTTCTTCAGAGCTTTGAAATTTTTGTAATACATGTATTTCACTTTTTTGGTTGGAGTTACACGAAGGTATTTTATGTTATTTGTGGCTATTGTGAAGCATACTGTTTCTCTAACTTCTATCTCAGCCTGTTTATCGCTTGTGCAGAGGAAGGCTAGTGAGTTCTTTGAAATAATTTTTGTATCCAGCCACTTCACTTAAGGTGCTTATTAGCTATAGGAGTTCTCTTGCAGAATTTTTGGGGTCATTTCTGTATACTATCATATCATATGTCAATTGCAATAGTTTGACTTCTCCCTTTCTAATTTGTTTCTCTATGATCTCCTTTAATTTTCTTATTGCTCCAGCTAGAACTTCCAGTAGTATATTGAAGAGATATGGAGAGAGTGGACAACCTTGTCTTTTCCCCAATTTTGGTGGTAATGCTTTAAGTTTCTCTCCATTTAATTTGATACTGGCTATTGGCTTGCTGTATATTGCCTTTATTATGTTTAGGCATGCACCTTGAATCATTGCTCTTTCTTAAACATCCACAATCCAAATAACCCAATTAAAAAATAAGTTACAGAGCTAAGCAGAATTCTCAACAGAAGAATCACAAATGTCTGAGAAAGATCTTAAGAAATGTTCAATATCCTTAGTAATCAGAGAAATGCAAATCAAAATGAATCTGAGATCCCACCTTATACCCATTTGAATGGCTAAGATAAAAAATTCAAAGGACTGCGTATACTGGCAAGGTTGTGGAGCAAGGAGAACACTCTTCCACTGCTGTTGAGATTGCAAACTTGTACAACCATTCTGGAAATCAATTTATCAATTTACCAGAAAGTTGGGAATAATTTTATCTCAAGACCCAGCTATACTACTCTTCAGTATATACCCAAAAGATGCTCCAATATTCCACATGGATACTTGCTCAATGATGTTTGTACCAGCTTTATTCTTAATTCCCAGAATCTAGAAACAACCTAGATGCTCTCAATTGAAGAATGGACACAGAAATATTGAATATCAACACAATGGAATACCACTTAGGCATTAAAAACAATGACATTATGAATTTTGCAGGAAATTGGTTAGAATTAGAAAATATCATTCTGAGTGAGTTTACACAGACTAGAAAAGGACATTCATGGTATGTACTCAGAAGAGGATATTAGCCACAAAATACAGAATAACCATGCTGTAATCAGCAGACCAAAAGAAGCCAAATTACAAGAAAGGCCCAAAGGAATATAGCTGAATCTTTCTCAGAAGCAGCAACAAAATAGAGAATGGAGGTAGAAGGAAGAAGGGAACTAGGTGGTAGAGTGGATGGGCAGAGCAGTAGGGCAGGAAGTGGGAAGATCATATGAAGGGAAAGCAGAGGAGAAAGAGGGGAGAGTGTCTATGGGGGAGTTACTATAGCTGAGATTTCTAGCAGTGGGGAATATGGATCCTGATAAGACCACTTTCTGTAGCAAGGCAGGACTCCCCTTGGAAGGATAAGGACAGCAACCCATCTGCAAAACTTTTGATCCAAAATGTGTCTTGCTTACAAAATGTGTAGGGACAAATATAAAGCAGAGACTGAGGGAATGGCCAACCAATGACTACCCCAAATTGAGACCCATATTATGCACAAGAACCAATCCTTAACACTATTAATGATACTTTGTTATGCTTTCAGACAGATATCTAGCAAAACTGTCAATTGAAAGGCTCCATCCAACAGCCAATGGAATGAGATGCAGAGGCACACCCATTAGATGGATCTCGGGGAGTCTTAGGGCAGAAGTTGGGAGAAGAACTGAGGGACCTGAAGAGAATAGGGACTCCACAGGAAGACCAACAGAGTCAACTAACTTACCCTTGGGGACTCCCAGAAACTGAATCACCAGCCAAAGAGTGAGTACAGGCTTGATCTAGGACACATGCACATATGTTACAGATGAGCATCTTGGTCTTCATGCAGTTCCCCTGATAAACTGGAGGAGGGGCTGTCTCTGAGCCTGTTGCCTACCTGCTTTCGAATCCCTCACCCATAAATGGACTGCATCTGGCCTTAGTGGGAGAAGATATACCAATTTGGGGACGTGACTTACATGATTGGGTACTGGAAGGAAAGAGAGGGCTGATATTGGATTGTAAAGTGCATAACTAAATAAATATATAAAAATGGGAGGATTGTAAGATTGTGAGCAGTTGGGTTAAAATATTGTCTCTTCTTCCAAAAACAATCCTATATTCTTAAACTTTGCGTTAGTTAATTAGTAGACACAAGCTGTGTTGTTTCCTGTAACTGCTAAATGTTGGCAGCTTCAAAATAAACATCTCAGATGATCCGTGACCTCTTTGAAAAGATGAGGGATCTAGGAAGTGGAAGAACTTTTTCCTAATATCATATCAAATTTAAGTATCTTGTACTTCAACCACAATCAATCCACAAAGAAATTAAGTTTGGTTAGAGGAGTGGAGAAGAAGGCATGAGCCAAAGAGCCCTGTGTTTTCCTACTCACTTGTAACAAAGATTATATATGTCAGTTCCTTTTCTCCTTTTTCCTTCCATACCCACTCCCTTCTCTTTTTCTCTTTTGTCTTTTCTTCCCTTCCTCTCCTATTTCCTGCTGTTTCTTCCTTTGTTTGTTGTTTTCAAATAACAATGATTTTTTTGTTTTTTTGTTTTAAAAAGTGAAACCAGAGAGGATGAACAAGAAAGTTTAGAGAAAATTTTAGCTTTGTCAAATATTTCTCCAGATTGGGCATTCTGTTACTATTTTCACAAACATAAGAAAAATAAAATTGATATTTTATAAATAATATTAGTAGAGTAAAAGGTGAATACTTGTCGTGGTTATTCTATTTGTTATGTGAACAAAAAAGGAAACAAACAAAAATAAACAACAGTCAGCATAGACCAAGGCAATTTAAATACAGCAAAATATCAGATCAATAAACCACCTCTATCTGTAGTATTTTTTTATGCTTTTAGTTATCCTCTATTAGCTATAGTCTTAAATTACCAAATGAAAAATTCTATAATTGAATAATACATTACTCTTAACCTCCCCACTGCTATGGGTATCACAATAAACTCCCCTTGGACCACTGACTCCCCTTGGACCATAAAGTTTACTCTGTCCCCTGCTAATTTATTCATAACTTTACCATTGTCTAAGATCAACTCCCATGACACCCTAGTGCTCATACTCAACTTACCTTTTTAATTTAAGTTGTATGACACTTGAGATTGTGTGTACATGCAGTGTATATATGAGAAAATGAGAACATGAAAGTAAAATTCAATATTGTAGCATAAAGAAAGAGAGAGACAGAGACAGAGACACACACACACAGAGTGACTGATAGAGAGAGAGGTCCTGTTCCTATACCTGTGTTAGCGTACACCTTTACAGTTTTTCCAAGTTATTGTTATTTGCTGCCCCGGCCCCCGGGGTTTTCAATGTAGACCTAAGGAGGGGACAGACGAATGAAGAGACAAGAGACACAAGAACAAGAGTAAGACAGGGTGTTTGATCAAGATCCAAAAATTTTTATTTCTCACCAATGTTATATAGTAAAAAAAGGAGGAAGCTTATACATAGTAACATAGTAACAGGTGTGGGGAAATTCCAAGGAGTAACAGAACACTCGGCCAACAGGACATGTTACCAAGGGAACTATCTATTGTCTGCTAACTGCCTACCCTCAGAAGGGTCACCTGATTTCTGGGAAAGAACTTCTCATCTCTCAGGAAACAGAAATTTAGGCCCATAGCTACCTTAGGTCCATAACTACTACAAAGTGACATTAGTTAAGCCAAGGAAAATTCTTTATTTCTACTGGCTCCCGGCAAGTTGCCATTATTAGTTACTGTCTGAGTATAATGGATTAACTGCACACATATTTTCTCAGAACAAACACCACTGTATATGTTGGACTTGGTAGTCTCTGTGGTTTCTTGCAACCAGTATGGATATTAGGATATACTTGCAATTTGTAGGGAGGGACTCTAAAGTCAAAATGTACAACCCCAATAGAGTATTTAAAAAGTTATACTTTCAGGGAGATGCTTTAATATGAAATATTAGTTTGAAAACTATATTTCAGTTCTCAAAGGTGAATATAAATGAATGATGTGGTTATTTATTCAACCTGCTAACAGATATTTGAAACCATTTTTAAAGAACTTTCCAGTTTGTTTGTCTCCTATAAATTCTACCTCCAAATGCCTTAGCATTCATTCCAAACTCAAACTCAAAGCTACAACAACTGAAATATTATACTTTCCCATTATTTCCAGCCCTGTCATATCATTTTTGGTATAGTACTTGATGATAAATAGCATCATAAATGAAATTGCATGCTATAAAGAATCATAATAGAATAAATAAAACAGAGAATTCGGTGGTGGCTTCATTTTATTTTCCTTGAGCCATTAACCAACCATCCCCATTATCTTCAGTGACAGAAATGGGCAATGACAAAAGACCTGCATTTCCAGATGCTAAGCTGAAATCACAGGATAGGAAACAAGTTGGATTTTTATAATTTCATTTGGAACTATACAGAGATTTATTCTGCTTTTTCTAGGTGTGTTAGAGCCATTTCAACAGCTACCAAGATTAGGAGTACAATTTAGTTTTCACAGACAAAGCCAAATGAAGCCCAGAGCAATTATTTATCCATGTCTTCCTTGTATAACCAGGTATGAATCTTAAAATTGCAAGGAGAGAGGGTGAGAGAGTTTGAAATATTTAAAACAAATATGTGAGATCCAAGTCAGTCATTTTGGCACATATCTTTTTCCCAATCACTCATTCATCCACTTAGCAAATATTAATCTAGTACTTTTCAGGCTCTAAGTACTCAAATTTATTCCTGCATACCTACTCAGTTCACTTATATGCCTGAAGCAAAGCTTATGATGGGAAAGAATTGATAAAGGAAATAATGGATCTGAAAAGCTTCTAAGAAGAAGAAAACTATTGTACAGCAAAGCTATATGTTTTAGTATCATGAGGAAAATAGAATCACTGGGAACTGAAGATGGTACAACATTGTATAATGTATGGATTTATAAAGGCCAAAGGAAGAAGAGAGGAGGGAAAATTATTTATGTTTTATCATGAGTTCACTGTGAGGCTATTGCAATGCTTTGAGAGTTATAGACCCCCATTAACAACTGAATTTCTAGATAACATGTTACTGAAATGCAGGAACTCCTGGGTAATTTGAAACTTGCAGATCACTTGTATCTTTCTATTGGTAAGAAATAATGTCATTTCTTAAGACTTAGGAGCACTGTGAAGTGAAGGTGGTGGTCACAATAATAACTGTTTCAAAGAAATATTTTGTATAGAGCCATAAAGCTCACTTTTATTTTTTCTTTCAGAATCTTTATCTTCTTCTGCCTTGGGGTAGAATATCAACTGATAGAGAAATTAACATCTTATATCTCCAATGTACATTTTCCAAAATATCTAAGTGATGTAAAACATTTTATCATGTTCTTTATTATTACATAAGTCCTTTTTACTACATTACTTTTCTAATAGTTTAATCAAAATCCCCTTAACTGTACTGTGGCAAAAGCTTTAGACCAACATCTAAAAATGTTGATGATCCATGCTGAGCATAAGACCTTGCATTTGTCAAACTTATGATAAATATTAAATTGAGATTTTCATAAATTATTTAATGAGTGTTGCCAAATTGATGACAGTGTGCTTTTTCCTCATAAACATGCCAGTAAGGCTCCTGATACTAAGTTCAAACCAGAAATATACCAGGTATTGTTAAAGTGATAGAAAACCATATATTTAAGTTTCTAAAACTAGAAAAATTTCGTGATGAATTTTTTTTATTCCTTGGTAATACTTCTTTCCTGCAAATATTATAGGTACAACATATATTGATTTTATAAAGCAGAATTAAATATTAGGTAGGTTAAAAATTAGTATTGGTCCTGATCACAAATGTATGCACCTGTTATTTAGCTACTCAGGAAGCTATGACCAGAGGATCTTATATACAGACGTCCAATTCAAGGTTGGAGGGCATTCTGATATACTGTTCCTTAAAGTCCAAATTAAAGTAATCAACTACTATTAAGGCAATTTGTTTGGAAATGGTTGGTAATGGGTCTCAAGAATTTTGAATTTCCAAAGCAATTTTAAGCCTAGGGTAACTAGAAAGGCATTTTGTCTCTTGAAAAATAATTTACAATTTGTCATATCATCTTTCAGAATACATGTGTCCAAATGCCAATGTCTCTTAGATGAGACTGAACACATATTGACCACATAGCTTAGCAAAGGATGATGCTTGACTTCTACTTAAACTGAAATGATTACTGTAAGCTAAAATTGGATTTAGAATCTCTTTGTCTCTCACCCAAGTGGGATTATGTTGAATAAATCTTATCTTTTTTATGTCCCACTATAGCTGAGTGTGCAGTCCATCTTCTTCCATAAGTTGAACCTACAATCCCCAAATGATGGTATTTAGAGATGGAACCACTAGGAACTAACTAATTCCACATGACATTATGAGACTAGATGTCACAAAATAAGAGCTGGTTCTCTGAAAGTGCATAAGCCCAACTCTTCCTCTTTCTGTCTTGATGCAAGATGAAGTCTACCAAATTCAAATTAGGAAAAATAACTCCCCAGGAATCAAAGCAGCTGGCACCTTCATTTTGGCTTACCAACCTCTATAAATGTGGGAAATATATTTTTATTTAGTGCATCGTGTATGTGTGTGTGTATGTGTGTATATGTGTGTGTGTGTGTGTGTGTGTGTGTGTGTGTGTGAAAACTGTGAGAATATGCAGAAGTAGTTTTGAAACTGTGTAATGAGTTGAGACTATGAAATATTTAAGGTGAATTCAATAAAGATCTCAATATTACTGGGAAGGACCTAGTAAGAGAAATTCTGTTGATGGCTTGAAATGAAAGAGAAAATTTAAATAATTATTTACGAAGAGTTGCTTAAAATATAAATACAGAAGGTCATTTTCATAGAACACAGTAATTTATAGTGTTTTATTTGGGATCAGAAGAAAGTAATCTTTATTGTAAAGTAGCAATGGAGTTGGCTGAATTTTAATTATGTGCTAGTGTTTCATGAGAGAAATAAAGCAAAGATGTAAGATTCTTATGAAAAGTATTTTAAAAGCAGATTATATTCCTGTGTTGTTAATAACAATATGAGGAACACAGAGAAATAAATTGAATAAAATCATGTTAACCAAAAGAAATTAAAACTTAAAAATTAGAAAAAATATATGCCTTTTATCCTCTTTTTCTTCTATATTCTTTTTCCTTCCCTTTGTCCATATTCCTCTTTGGCCTCTTCCCCTCCTCTTTTTTATTATTTATTTAAGAGGTCTTCTCTCTAAAGTCCAGGCTGTTCTAAAATTCTCATTTACAAGGCCTTGACACCCTTAATATTCAGATTGCTAATTAGTGTCATACTATCTGGTTCTTGCCTTTCTTTTCAAAAATTAAACAAAAGTATTATCTTTTCTAACCTGTAGAACTATTGTAGGTAATCTAGAATTAAAACCTGGGAATTTTTGTTGTTGTTTTAGTAAAAAATAAAGCAGAAACACAATATAAGAATTACTATGCAATGGAATATATACAATAAAGTTTAAAGTAAATCACCTATGCAACAGAACAACAGCCTTGAAAACAAGGTTGGTAAGATACCCAAGTCTTTGGGAATAATTTGGAGATTTCGTTTATTAAGTAACTAAGTGATAAGATGTAGAAAGACCATTTCAGTATGAGTAGTACTTTTCTTCGTTGGGATCCCTGATTGTACAGTTAGAGAAATAGAACTGAAGGTCATCATTCACTCATCATTGTTGGGTTCTTGATTATGCATGTCATATGACCAGTGTTTTAAGGTCCAGATACCTTGACTTCTTCACCATGATGGACTATGTTCTTGAACTGGACTTGAGTATAGACAGAGAAGTCTCATTTTACTTCTGCATATTTTAAATACTATACTAAACTGAAGGGCCAATATTGTGACACATTCAGTTTAACTAGATCAATATCGTGAAAATACAAATTTGACTTTGGAAGTTGTATCCTCAACACTGGTGTCTAGTTAAGTGAGAACTGTGATATTCTGACTTTATTGTGCAGATTCAGAAAAACTTTAATCTATAACACGGGAGTTCTCCACCCATGCCCTGATCCTAAAATAATTTGATACTTAATTATTTATGAATAAATATCTAGGCCATAAGGTTTAGCTGGTCCCTGATAACATGTAACTCAATTATCTCATTTAAACTAGTCTAAGTCTCCCATAAGGCTAGTTATCTCTCTTAGTTTCATGCATCAGTCTTCCACAGAATCAGAGGCAAATCTTTCCATATTCGACAAACATCCAGAGTTCCTCTATACCAGAGCTCCTACCTATTACTTTCTGCCTTTTTAAAATAGGCCATCAGCTTTTTATTGACAGGTGATGCTGCCACACAGTACACAAGACATTTTCTCTCTACATTAATCAAAATTATCACAATTATTTCATTGTTTTCAATGGACTTTGGTTCAAAAGTATGCATGAGCAGAAGAACAACTGAGACTAATGAACATAATACTGAAGAGAACACAGTCATAGACGAAACAGCATGTAACATTAAGCTCTACCATAAAGTTACAGTTTTGGAATTCATGTTGTATTAGCCAAAAATGGTGACATAGTTTAGAGAAAAAGTATAGAGCTTTGAAAGTGGTTACAAAAATACTGATAATTTAACTTTTAAAATAAAGCAAACTGATTTGAATGAAAAGAGTCTTCAAACAATTATAGTGGAACAAGTGGATACACACATGCAAAGAAGGAAAACAAAGAGGACGCTCTGTATTAGAACTTCATTTCCATAAACACACGCGTGCACACACACACACACACAGAGAGAGAGAGAGAGAGAGAGAGAGAGAGAGAGAGAGAGAGACAGAGAGAGAGAGAGAGAGAGAGAGAGAGACAGACTTAAATCTATAACACAGAAGCATAAAACTTCTTGGATAACACGGGAATCAATCAAATTAACCTTTCGTTTGGTGCTAGAATTTTAGATGTGATTCCAATTGCAGAGTATATTAAACTCAAAAGTAAGGCTTCTTTGAAGTTTTTTTCCCCTATTTACACATTAAGTGATTAATTTAAAAGTAAACTTTAGACATGAAGAAAACACTCAGCTAAATTTATATCTGATCAAAGACTTATATTTTCAAATTAAAAATAGCTGGCAAAAGTCAACAATAAAATAGAGAGTCCATTTTTCCCCCAAAGCAACCACTGCATTTTGACTTGTTTATAAAATCTAAAAAGCTGCCATAACAGATTCCACAAAGTCAGTGGTTCAAAAATTGAAATGTACTTGTATGTATTTCCATGACCTCATATCTATTTTCAAAGCATTAGGAAATCTGTAATTCTTAGGGCTCTGCGACAAGTTTTCATTGACTTAACATAGCTATCATCCATCTTTGACTTCTAGAAGCATTACTGTGCTTTTGCCTTCCACTTTGCTAAACCCAATGCGTTTTCCTGTGTTTTAATGTCCCCTTTTTCTGAAGACAGCGGCCAATTTGGAGTAAGAGTCCACTTTATCAATGATCTCCTCTCAAGTATACTTAAATATCTAAAAATGATGCTGATCTCAAATAAAATTTCAAATGGAGATACTAGAAGTAAGTAGATTAGAATGAGAACTCTTAGGAGATTCAACCTACCATCACTCTTTGATCTTTGTTCTACATCAAAGAGATAATAGAAATGACAATCAGCATATGAAATATCCTTCAACATTCTATACAAAAAAAGTGAATTAACAATGAATAAAAATTCACTGAAATAACAATGAACCAGCACACACTTTCTGGGATGATTGAAAAGCAGCGGTTATATTAAATATCAATGAACATGTGGAGTAGCAAGACATTCCATTATTTACACTTCAGAGAGCAATGATGCAGGCCTAATAGAAGTCAATTCATTCTTATGAAGCAAGCATGGTCCACTACACCAACCTAATGTAGGTGTCCATGCACACTCACAAACACACAACTTAAAATAAAGGTTTATATTTCTTATTTTAACAATTCTTTAATATTTGGGTGTTGTTGAATATGTGGCCTGTGACATAAACATTGAATGGAATACATCCACATTCCACAGTAAATGTAAATCACCCAACAAGTCAGAAATATACATAGAATAAAATTTAACAAATCTTGCAAACTCAAAATATCTATGATTTGAATGACCATTTTCACTTAAAAAAAAAATCACTTTTCTATTTGACACTATCTAACAGTCCCTTTGTTTATCTATTCTGGGAAGAAGACTGGAAGCAGAGTGGTGAATTTCCAAGGTGTCCTTGGTGCCACAATGTGATGTGATTTAGGGTAGTTTGTACAAATGGATTTTGCAGAGGTATCTGTTGGCTTAATTCTCTTACTTGTGCCGTACTCCATATTGCCCAGTAGTGGTTTGTGCTTTCTTTTTTCTTTTAGTTTCTTCCAGTAACTCTCATATACTTTGCTTTTTGTATCTAAAGCATAATTTTTACTTTCCACACCCCAACTCTAGTCTCATATGGCCTATGATATTTTTTGATATCCAGTAGTCATTAATCTGTTCATGAATTCTATTATTTATTGCAAAGAAGAATGAAATGATGGATCAGAATAAAGTACTTACTAATAATATTGTTCTGCATGATACAGTTTTGGTAGATACATGCCATTATACATTATCAACATCCTTAAGTGATTTACAAATAAATATGGCAGACTGGGATGGGCAAATCCAGCTCTTGAGCTCTCATATCCTCTTGTCAGGCTCAACCACAACACCAGAAACCAGGACTAGCTCTACTTTTCTGCCAAGGCACAATGCAGGGCCTGCTCTGCCATGATGCAGAGAGTTGAAGGGTTTGGCCTCCCACTCTTTTGACACTGAGTTCAGCTCTCTCACCTACCATAATTGGCAAGAAACAAGGTGGGGAGGGTACCTCTTTCTTGCCTGTACCTCTGCATGACAGACAAGTGACACGAACAGCTGCCACATACTCAGATCCTCAGAGCTGGCTAACCCATTCACCATCCTTGAGTGTCATCACTACTGTGCTGATGAAGAGAGTAATAGAGCCATCTCAGTAGAGTGCCTCAGGAAGCAGTCTAGACCAAAGACATGCCCAAAGGCTTTGGTGGTAATACAGGGCTGGGATGTTGATACAGATCCCAGATACAGCAGGACCACAGACCAATACATGGCCCTCAGTGACAACCTGGGTCGGAACCTCACTATGGCTTTCTCATGTCTGTCTGTTCCTCACTGCCTTCAAGCCTGTAGTTCCACTTTTCTCTAAAATGAACTTCATGGCTTTCTCTGCCATCTCACCACCATAGATCCTATCTTTCCCCTCTCTCCATCACATGTTAATCCATCCTACTGGCACCCAGTGTAGGTACTGGTTGTCTTCCTTCTTTCCTCCCGGACCTTTATATGTTCTTATATCAGCATATTTCAAATAATTTAACATTGTAAATCATAACCTTGCTTTAAAAAGAAAGTTAAGACTGTTCAGATTTCCTTAGTAAATAAGTGAACATGAAGTCATTAGAGTCATTGGTTCTCTTTCTCCTTTACGTACATCATGGGAAATAACCCTTTGTATACATTTTAGGGGAAGTATTATTTCCTTTTTCCTTTTCCTTTTTTATTAGATATTTTATGTATTTACATTTCAGATGTTATTCCCTTTCCCTGTTTCCCCTCCAGAACCCCCTCTTCTATCCCCCCTTCCCCTGCTTCTATGAGGATGTTTCCCCTTCCACCCACCCACCCCTCCTCACTGTTCTGGCATTCCCCTACACTAGGGCATGGAGCCTTCACAGGACCAAGGGCTTCTCTGCCTGTTGATGCCAGACAGTGCCATCCTTTGCTACATATGCAGTTGGAGCCATGAATCCCTACCTGTGTACTCTTTGATTGGTGGTTTAGTCCCTGGGAGCTCTGGTAGGGGTCTGGTTGGTTTATAATGTTGTTCTTCCTATGGGGTTGCAAACTCCTTCAGCTCCTTCAGTCCTTTCTCTAAGTCCTCCATCAGGGACCCCATGCTAAGTCCAGTTATTAATAGGCACGTATAAACTAATGTTTACTGTTTCAGCCAATTAAATTAAAAGGATGTCTTAGAAATTACAGAGTTTTCCAATGTAGCTTAATGACTTTCAGAAAACTGACTGAGACATTGCATTTCTGGGATTTCTAACTTTTTTTCATCAATACTTTATGTGAACATTTACACATAATCTACATAATGTGATTTTTGAATGTTTGTTCAAAGCAATACACATCTAGTTCCTTAGTTCATGTTCAAGTAAGGCACAGAGAAGCATTGTCATTACATAAAGGTAGATTGGTTATGTGTCATTTGATAAGTGGAATGGTGTTTGGTGTATACTATATGTATGTGAGTGAAGTATATTTTTGTTTGATTTTCAAACAAACATTTTGTTTCCTACAAAATGTATTTCATTAGATGAAATTTTATTTATATAAATAAATAAAATTTATTTATTCTTGGGTTTTAGAAACCCAAGAAACTTATAACATGTTTAAAGTAAATAAGCAAAAGCATACCACAGATTTTAATGTTTATATTTCAGTTTGTATAAAACAAATATACTCATATATCCTTTATTTACAGTGTTATCTTTATCAAGGCATATAGAAAAAAGCATTTTCCTTTGACATATGTAACATTTTACAAATGTTTTAAAGGAAAAATTACATCCCATTTACAAATATAAAGTATGTTTTAATGTAGGGTGACACATTATGACTGGACCAGAAAAGAAGCATGCTACTGAGTTCATTATGCTATTACTGCAACTAACATGGCATCTGTGGTTATAAAATACAAGATCTTACTGTTTTCAATCGTTTTCAGAATCATTTGAAGGTAAAAACTGCAATGTATCACTGAAATCATGTCCAAATACCCTAAGATGGTACACCCCATACATCACCACGTGCATCTGATCAGGAGTCAGTCCACTGAAAGAAATGGCCATATCAGAACAGCATCCTCGTACTATCTCGTTTGGGTAGTAAGCCATTGCCTCTTTAATAAGCATCCTAATAGTTTTTGAATTAAATAAATTTTTCCCCTCTGCATCTTCAGCATTTTCTGCAAACACTCCCACCTCTTTCAGAAAGATTGCAAGCAGCTAATCTTCAGAAAACTTCCAAATCAGTTTTCTCCCATTGGGTCACCTTTGCGTGATATTGAAACAGCCCTTGAGTCTTTCCACTGATTCTATACTTAAGACTACCCCTCCCTCTACAGTCACATAGTCAAGAGCTCCAATGGGTTCAATGTGACCTAGATAGAAAGGTTGTGACGGATCTTTTCTGAACAAAAAATACTTTAAGTTTTCAACAACAGCAAATATAGTGGGATATGTGAGAAAGAACCAGCTATATTGGTCTTTGTATTTCTCAAAGGCATACATGTAAGCTTTTATCATCATCAATGTCTTGCTATTCTCATTCACAGTAATTGACTCAAATCCTTAAACTTGTTCAGAACTGAAGAACTCGGCTTTGTCACAGTGCTTGATCCAAGTCTCCTTAACAGCCGCCCACAGATTCACATGATTGGGTGTTACAAGAATGATACAGTATACCTGAAAGCTGTTACTGAGCTCCAGATATTCAGCCTCTGATATTTTCAAGACTCTTGTATTAGGAGCTTGCAGGTGGTGATGCTTGTTGTGTTGTATCCCATTTCGGCGACCTATCCTAAAGTGCCTTAGCACTGTGATCAAGGCAAAGACGATACTTCCGAGCAGCATACCCTTGAAAAATGAGCGGCATTCTGAAAGCATGTGTCTAAGTATAAAATGGCTCAGTGGGAGAAAGTGCAGCGTTTTTGCTTTCTGCTCGAATCCAAACTATTTCCTTATATTCCTGAGATGGCAGAAATAGATGTAGGTGGTGCTCTCTTGTTGAGACTCCTTAAAGGAGACTGCTATATAGGAAGCTGGAATCTTGAATGTACAGAGAGCCTGAAGGGGCAAAAGAGTTTTGCTCCCCATCCCCATGAAGGAACCCTCTCTGATTTGACCAAAAGGGCCATTGAAAACTACTAGAACATACGATGTCTTTGGCCCTAGAAAATAATCATTTGTACTTACCATTAGGTAACTATGCACCTTAATAAAATTATGAAACTCGATTCACTTCCACTGGGTGCCCAGCAATAACAAGTCCAGTTATTTGGCAAAAAAGGACTAACAAAATTACAGGGTAAATACCTTGGTAAAGGCGTTTAATCATCAGTGGTGTCTTTAGTGACACTGACAGAAGCGTCACTAGTTTTGTTTTGTTTTGCTCACAAGTGGTTATTCAAGAATCAAAAGAAACCTATAATGGGAAAACAGAAGATTCTTAACTGATTTTCTGCAAATTCGGTTACATTTCTATAGTTAACTAAAATGATGTTGAAAGGTTTGTGTGTATGTGTGCACATGTGTGAGCACATATGTGAACATAATACTGTCCATACTTATTACTGTGTGCACTCGAAAGTGAGGTTTTGCCTTAAGCCTTTACTTTCCTATTTCTCTTTTCATCATTAAGCCTGCCAATCTCCTTTGCATACTGTAGACACTTTTTATGTCTGCCTCTGAAATATACTACCCGGCCTCAGAATTTTTTCAGATGACTGGATGTGAATTTTTAAACTAATATTATTCTCCTTTTCACCATTTGCTCCTAGTTTCCTGATGAAAGTTTGCCTTCTCTTCCATGGTTATGTAAACTACTCCTTCTTGTACCCATTTTTATGATATATTGATTTCTTATAAATATATTGAACACAGATATACCTAGGCTCATCTGTAACTATCAATGCTTATGCCTATATGTCTTTTATTACAAACAGCAGATATTTGATTGTTTTGTTTTTAGGGGCATCTGGCAGTCATAAAGTATTCTTTATAGTAGCTATAAAACATGTTTTATATTATTAATTTATGTCTTATTGTTCACTTACTTACCAACCAATGACATCTTAGCCTCATTAAATATTTCTTCGAAAGTTTCCTTTTTATACAAAAACTGGATTTTTTTTTTTTACTTTGTTACTGAGTGTAATGAAAGGGTAATCTAAGCTCACACAGTCTAATATGTCAAGACGAGTTAAGTGTCTCAAACAAAAATGTCAAATAAAGATTATTTAAGTTAAAACATTACAATTTTAAGTAGGGAAGGATTAAGCAAGACACCCTGAAATTAGTGAATTGTGCATCAATACTCTATTACTCATTGAACAGAAGGTTGTTTGGAAGATGCAATCAAGTTAAATTCATAGCCATTAAGGTTATAACCCCACTGTTCTATGTAAAGGTGAACAGGAAAATTAGTTTAAAGATTTTGGATATTCTGGTTTCATCTCATAAAACTTGCAAATGTTTCATGAAGGTTTTAGAAATGAATTAATGTCTACATATGTATTCAAAAGCACATATTGAATATATACTACATGCTAGGACATTTCTCCTTTGCTGTTTTCATTCATGTTGCATTTCAGAAATGCCTATATGCCTGCCTGATTATATTTTGTGTGACGAGCACACAGATACTTACTTGCACTAAAAGGGAAGAAAACATGCTAAACCTATGTAATGCTGTGTATAAACAAGAAAAGAAACAAACAAAACAACAACAACAACAAAATCATCTGGCTTTATCAGATTTCCATAAATTGAAATTTGTTTTGCTAAATTCTATGTGAAGAAAATCTCAGACTATTAAAATTTAAAGACACTCTTTGTATAACTAACAAAATAATTTATTTTATTATTAGAGACATCTAACTATACACTAGTAAATTTTCTATTTTCTTTCAACATTAACCATATATATATATATATATATATATATATATATATATATCATTCCATAAATTATTAAATGGTTCACTATCTTCACTATCAACTAAGTATTTAATATGAAATGAAGAAACCATAAATCATGTTTGGGTAACAAACTTGTAATCCTAGCAAAGAAGAATGTGAGATAATTGGCTGCCTGATCTATAGAGTGACACTATCTCTGAAAAAAAAAAAAAACCACACCAATAAATTTACAAAATATACTTTTTGCATGTTAGTATGTGTATGTGATGTGCATGTTTGTGTGTTTAAGTTCCTTTATCTGTCGGAGTTATGTAGGGGCCTGAGATATGTCAATTGAGTTCTTTATTGTCACTATACATTATGAATTGATGATGGATATATCACCTGAAGCCAGATTTGAATACTCAGCCAATCTCTCTCTCTTTTTTTTTATTTTCATATTTTATTTACATTTCAAATGTTTCCCCCTTTCCAGATCTCCCCTTTGGAACCTCCCCATTTCCTCCGCCCTCCCCCTGCCTCTATGGGGATATTCTCCAACCCACCTCCCCACCCCAAACCCCACCCACTCTCCTCTTCCCTCCTTGACATTCTCCTATACTGGAGGATATAACACCCTCAGGCCCAAGGGCCTCTCCTCCCCCTGACAGGTAACAAGACCCTCCTCTGCAGTCTTTGTGGACAGCACTATGGGTCCCTCCATGTGTATTCTTTAGTTGGTGGATCAGTCTCCAGAAATATGGGGGGTCAGGCCAGTTGCCAGTGTTGCTACCTCCCTGGGGCTGCACACTCCCTCAGCTCCTTCAGTCCTTTCTCCAAGCCCTACATATGGGACCTCATACTCAGTACTACTGTTGCTGCGAAGTGACTCTTGGGTATTTCAAACTCTTAGGGTAATAACCACTTAACAGTGAGTACATACCATGTTCATTCTTTTGTGATTGCATCACATGGCTCAGAAAGATGTTTTCAAGATCCATCCATTTGTCTATGAATTTCATGAAGTCATTGTTTTTAATAGCTGAGTAGTATTCCATTGTGTAAATGTACCACATTTTCTGTATCCATTCCTCTGTGGAGGGACATCTGGGTTGTTTCCAGCTTCTGGCTAGTATAAATATGGCTGCTATGAACATAGTGGAACATGTGTTTTTATTACATGATGGAGCATCTTCTGGGTATATGCCCAGGAGTAGTATAGCTGGGTCCTCAGGTAGTATTATGTCCAATTTTCTGAGGGTCCGCCAAACTGATTTCCAGAGAGGTTGTATCAATTTACATTCCCACCAGCAATGGAGGAGTGTTCCTCTTTCTCCACATCCTCGCCAACAACTGCTGTCACCTGAGTTTTTGATCTTAGCCATTCTGACTGGTATGAGGTGGAATCTCAGGGTTGTTTTGATTTGCATTTCCCTGACTAAGGATGTTGATCATTTCTTTAGGTGCTTCTCGGCCATTCAAGTTTCCTCAGTTGATAATTCTCTCTTTAGCTCACTTCCCCATTTTTTGATAGGGTTATTTCGATCTCTGGAGTCTGGCTTCTTGAGTTCTTTGTATACTTTTGATATTAGCCCTCTATCAGATGTAGGATTGGTAAAGATCTTTTCCCAATCCGTAGGTTGCCGTTTTGCCCTAATTACAGTGTCCTTTGCCTTACAGAAGCTTTGTAATTTTATGATGTCCCATCTGTCAATTCTTGACCTTAGAGCACAAGCCTTTGGTGTTCTGTTCAAGAACATTTCCCCTGTGCCCAAGTGTTTGAGACTCTTCCCTACTTTCTCTTCTATTAGACTCAGTGTATCTGGTTTTATGTGAAGGTCCATGATCCACTTGGACTTGAGCTTTGTGCAGGGAGATAGGAATGGATCAATTCGCAATCTTCTACATGTAGACCGCCAGTTGGTCCAGCACCATTTGTTGATGATGCTGTCTTTTTTTCCTCCTTTGTCGAAGATCAAGTGACCATATGTGTGTGGATTCATTTCTGGGTTTTATCTCCTTTGTCGAAGATCAAGTGACCATATGTGTGTGGATTCATTTCTGGGTCTTCCATTCTATTCCATTGATCAACCTGCTTGTCACTGTACCAATACCATGCAGTTTTTATCACTACTGCTCTGTAGTACAGCTTGAAGTCAGGGAGGTTGATTCCCCCAGAAGACCTTTTATTGTTGAGGATAGTTTTTGCTATCCTGGGTTTTTTGTTATTCCATATGAATTTGAGAATTGCTCTTTCTAGGTCCACAAAGAATTGAGTTGGGATTTTGATGGGGATAGCATTGATTCTGTATATTGCCTTCAGCATGATGGCCATTTTAACTATGTTAATCCTGCCGATCCATGAGCATGGGAGATCTTTCCAGCTTCTGAGGTCTTCTTCAATTTCTCTCTTCAGAGACTTGAAGTTCTTGTCATACAGATCTTTCACTTGTTTGGTTAGAGTCATACCAAGATATTTTATATTGTTTGTGACTATTGTGAAAGGTGTCATTTCCCTAATTTCTTTCTCAGCCTGTTTATCCTTCGAGTATAGGAAGGCTACTGATTTGCTTGAGTTAATTTTGTATCCAGCCCCTTTGCTCAAGTTGTTTATCAGCTTTAGCAGATCTCTGGTGGAGTTTTTTGGGTCACTTAAGTATACCATCATATCATCTGCAAATAGTGATATTTTGATTTCTTCCTTTCCAATTTGTATCCCTTTGATTTCCTTTTGTTGCCTGATTGCTCTAGCTAGAACTTCAAGTAATATATTGAATAGATAGGGAGAGAGAGGGCAGCCTTGTCTAGTCCCTGATTTTAGTGGGATTGTTTCAAGTTTGTTTCCATTTAGTTTGATGTTGGCCACTGGTTTGCTGTATATTGCTTTTACTAAGTTTAGGTATGCTCCTTGAATTCCTGATCTTTCCAAGACTTTTATCATGAAGGGATGTTGAATTTTGTCAAATGCTTTTTCAGCATCTAATGAGATGACCATGTGGTTTTTTTCTTTGAGTTTGTTTATGTAGTGGATTACATTAATGGATTTCCGGATATTGAACCATCCCTGCATCCCTGAGATGAAGCCTACTTGATCATGCTGAATGATTGTCTTGATGTATTCTTGGATTCGGTCTGCAAGAATTTTATTGAGTGTGTTTGCATCAATATTCATAAGGGAAATTGGTCTGAAGTTTTCTTTTATTGTTGGGTCTTTGTGTGGCTTTGGTATCAGTTTAACTGTGGCCTCATAGAATGAATTGGGTAGTGTTCCTTCTGTTTCTATTTCATGGTATTAGGTCTTCTTAGATGGTCTGATAGAATTCTGCCCTGAACCCATCTGGTCCTGTGCTTTTTTTTGTTGGGAGACTTTTAATGACTGCTTCTATTTCTTTAGGAGTTATGGGACTATTTAGATGGTTTATCTGATCCTGATTTATCTTTGGTAATTGGTATCTGTCTAGAAACTTGTCCATTTCCTCCAGATTTTCCAATTTTGTTGCATATAGGCTTTTTTAGTAGAATCTGATGATGTTTTTTTAATTTCCTCAGAGTCTGTTGTTATATCTCCGTTTTCATTTCTAATTTTGTTAATGTGATACTGTCTCTGTGCCCTCTGGTTAGTCTGGCTAAGGGTTTATCTATCTTGTTGATTTTCTCAAAGAATCAGCTCTTGGTTTTGTTGATTCTTTGTATAGTTCTTTTAGTTTCCACTTGGTTGATTTCAGCCCTTAATTTGATTATTTCTTGCCTTATACTCCTCTTGGGTGTATTAGCTTCTTTTCGTTCTAGAACTTTCAGATGTGCTGTTAAGCTGTTAGTGTATGTTCTCTCCAGTTTCTTTTTGGAGGCATTCAGAGCTATGAATTTTCCTGTTAACACTGCTTTCATTGTGTCCCATAAGTTTGGGTAAGTTGTATTTTCATTTTCATTGAATTCTAGGAAGTCTTTAATTTCCTTCTTTTTTGTTTCCTTGACCAAGTTATCTTTAATCAGAGCATTGTTCAGCTTCCATGTGTATGTGGGCTTTCTGTTGTTGTTGTTGCCATTGAAGACCAACCTTAATCTGTAGTGATCTGATAGGAGGTATGGGATTATTTCAATCTTCTTATATCTGTTGAGGTTTGTTTTGTGACCAATTATAGGATCAATTTTGGAGAAGTTACCATGAGGTGCTGAGAAGAAGGTATATTCTTTTGATGCAGGATGAAATGTTCTATAGATATCTGTTAAACCCATTTGGTTCATAGCATCTGTTAGTTTCACTGTGTCTCTGTTCAGTTTATGTTTCCAAGATCTGTCCATTGTTGATAGTGGGGTGTTGAAGTCTCCCACTATTGTTGTGTGAGGTGCAATGTGTGCTTTGAGCTTTAGTAGAGTTTCTTTTATGAAAGTGGGAGCTCTTGCATTCTGGGCATAGATGTTTAGAATTGAGAGTTCTTCTTGGTAGATTTCTCCTTTGATGAGTAAGAAGTGTCCTTCCTCATCCTTTTTGATGAATTTTGGTTGAAAGTCAATTTTATCCGATATTAGAATGGCTACTCCAGCCTGTTTCTTGGGGCCATTTGCTTGGAAAATTGTTTTCCAGCCCTTTACTCTGAGGTAGTGTTTGTCTTTAATACAGAGGTACGTTTCTTGGATGCAGCAAAATGCTGGGTCCTGTTTATTGATCCAGTCTGTCAGTCTATGTCTTTTTATTGGGGAGTTGAGACCATTGATGTTAAGAGATATTAAAGAATAGTGATTGTTATTTCCTGTTATTTTTGATGTTGTTTATATTGTTTGTGTGGCTATCTTCTTTTGAGTTTGTTGAAAGATTACTTTCTTTCTTTTTCTTGAATGTAGTTTCCTTTCTTGAGTTGGCATTTCCCATGTATTATTCTTTGTAGGGCTGGGTTTGTGGAAACATACTGTGCAAATTTGGATTTGTCGTAGAATATTTTGGTTTCACCCTGTATGATTATTGAGAGTTTTGCTGGGTATAGCAGCCTGGGCTGGCATTTGTGTTCTTTTAGAGTCTGTATGAGCTCTGCCAAGGATCTTCTAGCTTTCCTAGTCTCTGGTGAGAGGTTTGTTGTAATTCTGATAGGTCTGCCTTTATATATTACTTGCCCTTTTTCCCTTACTGCTTTTAATATTCTTTCCTTGTTTTGTGTATTTGGTGTTTTGACTATAATGTGACGGCAGGAATTTCTTTTCTGGTCCAGTCTATTTGGCGTTCTGTAAGCTTCTTGTATATTTATGTTCATCTCTTTCTTTAGTTTAGTGAAGTTTTCTTCTATAATTTTGTTGAAGATATTTACTGGTCCTTTAAGTTGGGAGTCTTCACTCTCTTCTATACCTATTATCCTCAGGTTATGTCTTCTCATTGCATCCTGGATATCTTGGATGATTTGGGTTAGGATCTTTTTGCATTTTGTGTTTTCTTTGATTGTTGTGTCCATGTTTTCTATGGTATCTTCTGCACCTGAGATTCTCTCTTCCATCTCTTGTATTCTGTTGGTGATACTTGCATCTATGACTCCTGATTTCTTTCCTATGATCTCTAATTTCAGGGTTGTCTCCCTTTGTTATTTCTTTATTGTTTCTAGTTCTGTTTTTAATTCCTGGATGGTTTTGTTCATTTGATTGATTGTGTTTTCCTGTATTTCTGCCCGTTTGATGGTGTTTTCCTGTAATTCTTCTAGGGATTTTTGTGTGTCCTCTTCAAGGGCTTCCAGTTGTTTACCTGTGTTCTCTTGTATTTCTTTAAGGGAGTTATTTATTTCCTTCTTAAAATCTTCTATCATCCTCTTGATAAGTGATTTTAAGTCTGAGTCTTCCTTTTCTGGTGTTTTGGGGTATCCCGGGCTGGCTGTGGTGGGAGAGCTGGGTTCAGCTGAAGCCAAGTAGTCTTGGTTTCTGTTCCTTGTGTTCTTGCCCTTGCCTTTCACCATCTGGTTATCTCTGGAGTTAGCTGGTCTTTCTCTCTCTGACTGTGGCTTGTCTTTCCTTTAAGCTCAGATTTCAATATTCCTGGGAGACCACTTCTCTCTTCCAGCTGTTCTTCAGACCCTGCATCTGGAGTCCTCCTGTTGCTGGCTCCTCAGCACAAGTTGGAGGGTAGCTTTCTCCCTGAGCTACTTGTTTATGGATAGGCCTGTTGGCCCAGGCAGGGTTTCTGGCCACAGGTGGAAGCAGGCAGGCTCTTATCTCCCTGCTTTTCCTCTGTCCCTGCATCTGGAGCCCACCTTCCCCTGCCTCCTAAGCACAAGTCTCAGCCAATCTCATTACTCATTTTGGTCTGAGATTTTGTGTCAGCTTCCCATATCCTGGGACTAGAGAAGGGCCACCATACTGGTCTAGTAATTACCTGTGTATGAGCATATGAGCTCAAGTCTTTTCTCTTGTTCTAAAAATGCTTTATAAACTGAGCTATCTCTCCAGCCAAGACATATTTGTAGAGACATAGAGATGTGATGGTTTAAAGAAAGACCAGGGATTTGAACAATAATCACTTTCAATGACAGTATGTCTTTACAAACGTCCATTGAGCCTGGCAGTCGTGGCATATGCCTTTTATCCCAGCACTTGGGAGGCCGAGATAGGCAGATTTCTGAGTTCAAGGCCAGCCTGGTCTACACAGTGAGTTCCAGGACAGCCAGGGTTGTACAGAGAACCCCTGTCTCGAAAAACCAAAACAACAACAACAACAACAACAACAACAACAACAACAACAAATCCTTTGAAAAATATAAATAAGCATCTTTTTTATCTATGTTTGACTATTTTTCTGTAAAATATGTTTTATTTTTAATTTGACAAAAATCTCTTCTTGAAGACACACTTACTTTTTACTCGGTCTATCAATCTGATGGGTTTTTTTAATCACAGAACTGAAAATTTTGGTTAGCTCATCTTATTCTAATGTGTGTGATCTTTAATTTTTACTTATTTTACATTAATTGTTTGTTACATTGAAATCCCTTGTTCCTCTCCTGTTTCGACTTCTTTTAGTTTAATTATTGTAGTTTGGATTTTTGTGTTCACTTTTGTTACTTTCCCTTTACCAGGTGTCACCTGTATCTTTTTCAATGTATTGTTTTTACATGTGGCAGCTTTAAAACCTAGATTATTTATTTATTTAAATATAATCTGAAATAGTTTATGCACATTTCAAGACAACAGAAAAGCAATATGAAAATAGAAGTCTCACTAACATTCCCCTTACTATCTATTTTTCTGCGTATTTGACACCCATACATATTAAAGTGCTACATATTTGGCTATTGTCCTCATTGTGAGTGCCATTAGTTTCATTACACTGAGTGATTCAGTCCTACACTGATCAATGTTGCACTCACTGGCTTGGAAAATAAACTGTCTAGACTTTGCTTCCCAGTTATCACCAGGTTCCTTTCCCCTTTGCATTCCATACCCATTTTAAAGTTTCCAGAGTGGTATGTCCAGGTAGAATAGATCTGGGATGACATCCTAGTCTCTGTGCACTGGTTCCATAATGTCACTGTACAGTATCACCCTTTCTTTTAAGTAGAGATTGTCATGTTGTGAAAACCTTTATGATGGCTTACTTTATGAAAAGAATTGAATATGGACAGAAAGCAAATCAACAAAACAAAATAATGGCAGAGGCTTCACAGTGGGGATACAATGAAAGTTACTTGTGTTTTCCAGGGAAAGAATAGAAAGATAAGAAGAAGGTTGAGTCAGAACTAGAAAGTAAGTTAGCAGGTATGAGACAGGGAATTACGCATTTGGAATAGGATTTTTGAAAGCACATTTACATAACATTTAATCATACTTGTTTGTATAAATGAGTTTTGCTAAAATATTCAAGTTGTTGGTATTCATTCCATTAAACCTCACAATTTATATGCCTGAATCATTTGCTTTGTACACTTGGACATATAGAAGGATGCATTCCTAAAATATCTTAGATGTAACCTTTAATGGACTGCATATACTAGGGATTGCACATTTTTAATAATGATATAATTTAAAACCGTATTTTATATTCTTGTAAAAATTTAGACTTGTTCATGCTGGAGAAACTTTGACTTCTTTATAAGACTTTTGAGAGGAAAGCAATTAATAACATTGTGGATTATTAATCTATCTATAGATTTCATCAGCAAAGTGTAGCTAGGGTTCTTAAATCTTCCTAGAAATATTCTCGCTTGGTTCTATTATTTAAGCTAAATATATTATTGATAAAATGCTTTATCTGGATGTGAAAATGATCTAACAAAGTAGCTACGAGAGGTTTTACTTAGTTCTAGGATAGCCAAATCTTTGTCATGCTTTCGTCCCCACATGGAGAGGAAGTCATGGTAGTTGTTCCCTGTGGGGAGCCGCCCGAGTCGCACCCACATTCGCCATTACAAGATGGCGCCTACATCCGGCCGAGGACAAGTTGTAAACAGGCTAGTGCGCATGTACCTGGTAATTTTCCACCTCAGAGTCTCAGCCTCTCTCGTGGCGGCATCTGGCCTGATGTGCGGGAAGCCAATGGGGAAGCTCCACGTCCCAGGCGAGCGCTGTGGCCTATATAAGGGACGGGTGTTCTGTTGTTCGGGGTCTCCACTCTTGGCAAGCTTATGCTCTCCCTCTCAAGATACATTAAAGCTTAACTGCAGAAGGATCCTTTGTGTGCCACGTCGTTCTTGCTGGCGAGACAGTAGCGCGGGACATCTGGTGCTGAAACCCGGGAACTATGTCATCGTCAGCACCTTTGGAGACCCCCTGGAAACAGGGAGGATTCAGAACTGCAGGGAGAAAGAAGAGAACCCCTTTTGGATCCCTTAAAGGCTCACCAGAACGGTGATAGAACAAAGAAATGAGGTGGAATGCCCAGCAGAACCAAAGGGTCCGACTGCCCTGCTTGATCCTACTGATAATGGCGAGCACCCCGATGGCCCGAGAAGAACTGCGTTGGGGAATTATGTCCAACTTCCCGCTGCCGATACTGGTGATGCATGATGCACAGTATATGTTACAGAATTGGACCCTTAAATTTGATGAAACCTTGCGAGAACTGCGGACAGCAATTATTCAGATCAACTCTACCCATCTTGACCTGTCCTTGACAGAGGGCCTCTCTTCATGGATTTCTTCGGCAATTTCTTATTTCAAGGAATGGGTGGGGGTGGGATTGTTTGGAGCAGCGCTCTGCTGTGGGTTGGTGTTGCTCCTATGGCTCATCTGCAAACACAGGGCCCAGACTAAAAGAGACAAGGTGGTCATTGCGCAGGCTTTTGTTGCCTTAGAACAAGGAGCCTCGGCCGGTGTTTGGCTGTCCATGCTTAAACAATAGCAGTAGGTCGCCAGCCAGCCAGTTCTTGCACACCCGCGAGTCTAGTCTCATTGCACTGGGTAGAGTGTTTGGTCTGAGCAGCTCTTAAGGGATGTCGAGCAAAGCATCGCACAAGGCGGTCATCATTGTGGGCCGCCTTGGGAGATATGTCATCTACATGATGGTTGAGTGCCCTAGTTTCCCTTCCTCTAAAAAACGGCACTGGGCGGGTCAGGAAGACCTCGGGCGCGCATGAGCTTAGGGGTCGTCTCCTGTACAAGGCCCAACCTTTTGGTCAGGGGATTTGACCTCTGTCTCTGCCCTCTTAAGAGTGTCCTACTTTGCTTACAGAAATGAAAAGGGGGAGATGTGGGGAGCCGCCCGAGTCTCACCCACATTCGCCATTACAAGATGGCGCCTACATCCGGCCGAGGACAAGTTGTAAACAGGCTAGTGCACATGTACCTGGTAATTTTCCACCTCAGAGTCTCAGCCTCTCTCTTGGCGTCATCTGGCCTGATGTGCGGGAAGCCAATGGGGAAGCTCCACGTCCCAGGCGAGCGCTGTGGCCTATATAAGGGACGGGTGTTCTGTTGTTCGGAGTCTCCACTCTTGGCAAGCTTATGCTCTCCCTCTCAAGATACATTAAAGCTTTACTGCAGAAGGATCCTTTGTGTGCCGCGTCGTTCTTGCTGGCGAAACGGTAGCGCGGGACAGTTCCCTGAGATGCCTGGTGAATGTACAGAGAAAGCCATACAATAAAGATAAATGAAGAGTACTGCTTATATGTTGTTATATGTTATGGTTTGAATTGGAAATGTTCTCCATAGATTCATTTATTTGTTCGTTTGTTCCTTTGTTTCTTTATTCACTTTACATCCTACTCACTGTCCCCTTCTGGTTATCCCTTCCTACAATTCTCCCTCTATCCTCCCTTCCCTTTCTTGAGAGGGTGGGGCCTCCTAGGTATCCCCACACCCTGCAATATCAATTCTTTGTGGAGCTAGGCTCATCCTCTACCACTAATGCTAGACAAGGTAGTCCAGATAGAAGAATATATCCCACATACAGGCAACAGTTTTTGGGATAGCCCCACTGTAGTTGGTTGGCCCCACATAAAGATAAAGCTGCACGTCTGCTACATATGTGCAGTGGGCCTTGGTCCAGCCAGTATATGCTCTTTGGTTGGTGGTTTAATCTCTGAGAGCCACCAATGGGTCCAGGATAATTGACTCTGTCAGTCTTCTTGTGGAGTTCTTAGTCCATTCAGGGCCCTTAGTCCTTTTCCTTTTCTTTCATAAAAGTCCCCAAGCTCTATCCACTGTTTGGCTATGGGTATCTGCATCTGTCTGAGTCAGCTGCTAGGTGGAACCTCTTAGAAGACAGCCATGCTAGACTCCTCTCTGCAAGCATAACAGAGTATAAATAATAGTATCAGGGATTGGGTCTTGCCCATGAGATAGTTCTCAAGCTGGGCTGGTATTGGTTGGCTGTTCACTCAGTGTCTGTTCTATTCCCTGTTCCTGCATTTCTTGTATAGAGAATAAATTTTGGATTGAAAGCTTTGTGAGTGACTTGGTGTCCCTATTTCTCCACTGGTATTTCCTGCCTGGCTACAGGATGTGGCCTATTCAGGTTCCATATCCCCTATGCTGTGAGTTATAGCTAAAGTCATCACAATTGATTCTCAGGTACCTCCCTTATCCCAGTCATTGTCATGTCCTGGAGATACCCTCCATCTCCCCACCCAAGCCAGTTGCAGATTTCCATTCATTCTCATGTCCATCTGGCCATCATTTCTATTCCTCCCAACATCTGAACTTGAACCCACACATTTCTCTCCCAAACCCCTCTCCTATACAGTCCCCTCCCTCCATCTGCCTTATAAGTGGATATTAGTCATAAAATACAGGATACCTATATTATATACCACAGACTCAAAGAAGAATAGAAATGAAGACACAAGCAAGAATGTTTGAATCTCAGGAGAGGTAATAAAATAGTCATAGTCTCATTGATTTAAACAACAGACAACCAACTAATGATAGTTTATAGGTTTTTCTTCTGTTAAACTTCTTTTGAGACTCTCAAAGAAATCCAGAGTTGGTTCCACCAAGTGATTTTTAAATTTCACTAAAGTTAATAATGATGATTAATCATCTAACTTATTGATTTTTTTGTTATTAAAAAGGTTTAGCTGTCGAATATTGCTGTGACGGGCACTAGGGACTGCTTTTCAAATTTTTGAGCTGGCCTTCTACATTAGAAATCGAGAAAGCACTCTACAACTCAAACACACTATGGAGTGTCATAGGTGAAGTAGTTTAAACTATGTTTATTCACATATTTCAGAGGCTATTAGTTTATACTTGGTATTTTATTGGAGGTTGTTCCTCCGTGTGTGAAGACAACTGCCTTCCTTGTCTTTTCCCTGGCACGCCCTCTGTTTTTTCTCTTTAATGGACTCCACCTCTATTAGATTTCACCCCTACTTTATGACCTCATTTGTTCTTAATTATCTCCTTAAGGGCTCTATTTCCAAATGCACTCAACATCGGAGATTAAGGTGTTGACCTCTAATTCAGGGAAGACACAATTGGTCTATTATAGGTACCCTTATCTACTATTATAAAACTATCCAATTTGGAAAGGATACAATGTAGTTCATGATAGAACCTTATATCTCTTTCATTATTTGAAACACTGTTATTTCATGGGTGTAACAGTGGTACTATTTTATCAAATGAACAATGTAATTCATATATTCCTAGTTCTTTCTATTAAGTTACCTTTGACCAACTGATGTGTGCTCTGTCTCCTGACTAAACCTGATATACATACTACTGAACTAATATTGACCTTAGTCCTCTGACATGACTTGAGTAGGGTGACAGAGCTTAATGGACACAAAGTGCAATTATACTTGTCCTTTGACCCTTTTGTAATCGCTCTGAGCACTTGGAGCTTTCAAGAAATAGTTGTCTCTTAAGCCCAATGCCTAAACTAAGAGCTTATTAGAACCCCAGAGTTTGTTCGTCATTTGACAAGATGAGAAAGCAAATTGAGGAAGGATAAATCACAATCATACAATTAAAGTAGAGGTTGACTTATACTTAGGATATTGCTCTGAAAATCCACTGGTATAATATTTCTCTGCATATTGTTTTTCTTGTATCTGCTATATGTAGTTATTTTCTCTCACATAAAACATTGAAATCCATATTAAAAATACAGGGCCCATATCTCTCAAACTGTTTTCAGCTAACTAACCAGATATCATATCATTAATTATTGATAACTTTTGTGGATAAATACACATTATTGGTAGTATGTATATTTCCTATCAAACATGCAGACTGATGGTTGCCTGTGTAACTTAAATGCCAGGAAATATTCATTTTAACTTTTTTCATATATTCAGTTCCAAATTATTCTTATATTTGAATAAATTAGGTACTTTTGGTGTATCCTGTAGATGATTTTATGCTGATGCATATATCACCTTGATTACATCACATGCAATAATCCACGATCCAATCACTTCTTCATGTTATGTGCCTACAAAAACAAAACCACATTGGCAATTCCATTTTCTGTTGAACTTTGAGCAGTAATTTGATGCTCTCAGACTCCTGAGGCAGTGATTTCTATATAGTATGGGTAGGTGACCTTGGGAAAATGCAGAAATAGCACAGTTTGAACAGGGAAACTTTGGAGCTTCCTCCTTTTGAAGGATTTTCTTTGAAAACATTTTTAGAGTTGAGATCCTGGGGCCTTTGACTGATGGAGTCTAACAAGTCTCTGAAATTCCACCAAAGCAAGTCTTACAATTCTTCTTCTTCTCCTTCTTCTTCTCCTTCTTCTTCTTTTTCTTCTTCTTCTTCTTCTTCTTCTTCTTCTTCTTCTTCTTCTTCTTCTTCTTCTGCTGCTGCTGCTGCTGCTGCTGCTGCTGCTGCTGCTGCTGCTGCTTCTTCTTCCTCATCATCATCTCTAATCTTTTTTTTAACGGTCCAGTTGTTATCCCCATCCCCATCTACCCTCTAACAGTCCCTCATCCCATTCCTCCTCCCCACCCCCTGTCTCCAAGAGGATGTTTCTGTTCTGCCACACCCTCACACTCCACCAGGCTTCCACATTGCCTGGGGCTTTAAGTCTTTCAAGGGTTAAGTGCATCTACTTTCAGTGAGGCAAGCCCAGGTAGTTATCTGCTATATATGTGTCAGGAGCCTAGGATCAGCTAGTGTATGTTGCCTGCTTGGTGGCTCAGTTTCTGAGAGTCCTCGAGGGTCTAGGTTTGTTGAGACTGCTGGTCCTATGGGTCGCCCTCCTACTCAACTTCTTCCAGCCTTTTCCTAATTCACCAGCAAGGGTCCCAGACTTCACACCATTGGTTGGGTGTAAGTATCTGCTTCTGTCTCAGTCAGCTGCTTATTGGGCTTCTCAGAGAGCAGTCATGCTAGGCTCCTGTCTGTAAGTACATCATAGCACCAGTAATAGTGTCAGGCCTTGGTGCTACCCCATGAGATGGGTCCTAATTTGGGCCTGTCACTGGACCTCATTTCCCTCAGGCTCTTCTCCATTTTTGTCCCTACTGTTCTTTTAGACAGGAACAATTTTGAGTCAGAGTTTTTGACTGTGGGACAGCAACCCCATCCCTCTTCTTGATGCCCTGTCTTTCTACTTGAGGTGGATTCTACAAATTCCCTCTCCCCACTATAGGGTATTTATCTTCTTAATGACATCAGTACCTTTAACAATTGTGACACCCTTTGTCTATTAGGTTTAAGTCAAAAATCTATGTTTCTTCTACAAAATATGTTTCATTTTATATTCATAATTTTACCTGCCTACTTAGGTAGAAGTGTCAATCAATAACAATGCCCAAGTAATAAAGCTATGTTTTGAAATTTTCATGGGAAATTAAGTGAGTTACCCATTTTACAGATTCATTTATTTTCTACCTGATATCTATGAACATTTTGATGTGTGGGGGTGGGGTAGGTATAGCATAGAAGTCACAAGAGGGTATAAAATATTTTGGAACTAGTTACTAGATGTTTAAAAACCAGAATAGGACAAAACCAAATATCAAAAGAGGAAATATAGCCAAAGAAATGTACAAATAATAGAAGATTCAATGCATACACATTTGGACACATAGAAATCTCATAAAACACACAAAAAAACATATAACATACTATATACGGAAATGAATGTAAGGAAAAAAAAGTCCTGACAAAGCATTATGAGACAAAAGTACCATTGAGGTCATTGTGTTTTGGCAATCTACTGCTGGGCATGGGGCCTGCCCTTAAGAACAATTTGTATTCCCATTGAAATGGCATTAGAGAAAATTGAAATTTTCATTTGAGAATGGTTCTTGATTGAATAGAACTTCTGGGGTAGAGATGGGGGCTTATATTCACATCCATTCTCAGTGGTGGGACCATGTATGTCCCAGACTCATGCAGTGCTTGTAGTCACAGTCTCTAAGAGTCAATATGTTCATTACAACTACTGTGTTTAGAAAGCCCTGTTCTTTTGGTGTTCTACATCCCTTCTGGTGCTTAAAATCCTTCTACCTCCTGTTCCACAGTATTTCCTGAGCCCCGAGTTGGAAAGATTTGGAAAACACATCTCATTTAGGGCTCAGTCTTCCAAGATCTCTCACTCTATACACATTGTCTGGCTATAAGTTGTTTTTTGTTTGTTTGTTTGGTTGGTTGGTTGGTTTTTTATTTGTTCCCATGTAATGCAGAAGGAGTCTTTTCTGATGATAGCTGAGCAGAACGGGTCTATAAGTATAAACGAATGTTATTAGGAGTCACTTATTGTTATGTTTCTTTAACAAAGCAGTAGTATTTAGTTTTCCTCAAGGCCTCTGCTCTACTTATTCTTAGGTATTGGTCACAAGAAAGTATCAAGAGGGTTCCATCTCAAAAACTGGAACGCTATGATCTCTTATCAAGATGAGGTAATTTCTAGGAACTCAAAGATAAGTTTTAATCAAAGGAAAGATCCATATGTTTAAGAACAGTTTTTTATATTATTTACCTATGCCTCCCTGAGACCAGAGCACTTGATAGAAACAACTAAGGTGGCAAAAGATTTTCTTTGACTCATCTTTACAGAGGTTTCAGTACAGAGTGACAGTGATCTGGAGTAGCACAAGAGATCAGTATACTACTATAGGATAATGTAGTGAAAACTCTTCATGTCTGTGATTAACAGGAAGCAGAGACAGAGTTTGAATGAGGGCAGGGTTACATGAAATTTGAAGGCTGTCCATTTTGCACAACCCACTTTCTAAGGTTATTCAGTTACTCAACATAGTGCTACAGTCTATGGGGCCTGAAGAGACACTTAAAATTTCAAAATATAGCTATAGCTCTTCTCTCTCTCTCTCCAGCTCTCACTGATTTCTTCATGCACCAATTTAGTCAGTTTGGTTATTTGCTTCTTCACTGTCAAAAAATAATATCTAACAAGGATTTTTCATAGTAAATATCTATTTTCTTTCCCTCAGTTTTCAAAGCAAATGCAAATAATATGTTTTATTAGTTGTTTTTATATGTGGAATACACCTATGTGTTTTTTCAGTCTTTTAACATATGCATCCATAATGGCACAGATAGCTGTACAGGAACTGGAGATAAAGGAAGGCAAAATTTTCAGCCTTTAGAGAATCTCCTTTTGCTTAAAATTAAGAAATTGGAACTGAACTTAATCTTAAGAAATTTACTCAAGTATCTGAGAGCATTATTTAGGATTTTTTATTAAATTTTCAAGAAATAATTTGCTTTCACATTTCATATCTATTATAAAAATTTTGATATAAGAACATACAAATACTTAAATATATAAACATACATTCATATGTAATATATACATACACACAATGTGTATCCAAAATATGGTGCTCTTAAACTCACATGAATATTAAGGACATCATAACTTTTAATATTTGTACAATGGCATTCTTTGCTCTGCCATTCCAAGGTCCAGGAAGAATGCAGTGTGTAAAGACATTATCAAGGCATGTCTCTTCATACAAAATTGGAAGACATACTGAAAACAAAAGTTTGACCTATCACTTTAGAATTCATCTGTCTTCCTTTTTGATAAATAAGCTTAAACCTAAATAGATTAATTCAACTGATTTCTCTATGGCCTGCAAACTTGAAATTATATACAAGATGTCAAATTCTTCACTATCAGATAAAAACAGGTTCTTGTTATTTTCTATAGGGGAGCAATTGAGTGCAATACTATTTGTGAGGAAATTCCTGACCTACTTCAATACTTACTTTTTATCCTTCTGAAAGAATTATATAACTTAGTTAATAGCTACCACAGGGGCCAGCACATTCTATATGGATTTTACAGGTTTATTTCATTAAATGGGTACACACACACACACACACACACACACACACACACACTCACACACATACACACACAGATTGCTCCTCGTGGTAACTATTAAACAGCACTTTGGAGGCAGAGCTAGGCAGATCTGTGTGAGTTTAAAGCTAATCTATTCTGCAAAGCAACTTCCAGGACAGCCAGTGCTATTATACGGAGAAAAGCTGTCTGGAAAAACCAATAGATGGATGGATGGATGGATGGATGGATGGATGAATGGATGAAGATAGACAGATAGATAGATGATAGATAAAGAAAGAAAGAAACTAAGAAATGAATTCAAACAATTTATATCTCTGAAAAACATGCAAAGTATGTCCAAAAATTAGGTAAGTCTCTTGGCAAAATCGGGTTAGAAATATAATTGACTGGACTGAATTTACTCAGTAGTAAACACAAGAAAAAAGGGGGGGGGGCTAAAGGAGGTCTTAGAAGAGTCAACACAAGATTTTAATGAAAATAAAAAATAAAACTAAATATATGTAATAATTTGCAAAATTCAAATGGAAACAATGATTTGATCTTACACCAAATGGTGTCTTCTGAATCTAACTAAGCATAATTCCACTTTATAATAACGTGTCAACAACTGGTTATTGGCACTTAAGTCTTTTCTTTTGATCAGATAATTTGATTGTGGTTTCTTTCATTGTTAAATGCTTCCTTTCTCTTTTTACCTTTTTATATATTGTCTACTTCATTTTTTAAATTTTCAATGTTATTATCAATGACAATAAAATATAATTTCCTTTTCATATGACAACAAAAGCCATGGTTTCTTTTAACACTAATAATCAGATATTACTGTCCCTCTGCCATAAATGAGAAATTATAATTACATCATAATTACCAGTGTATTTAAAAAGTGTTTAAAATGTAAAAGCTAAAAGCTCATCCCAATTCACTTTTAAAAACGTGTGTATAAACTCACAGTTTTCCTTATTTCATATGCTCTTATACAACCTTATCTATTTCAATAGCTATTCCTAATCTTCTCACCACCTTAGACCTTAAAAATCTTCACTCAATTTAGCCTTGACTTTCATGTTTTAGAAATGTCTTATGGTTGTCCAGATGGCTGCTCTATATCATTAGTTTTTACCACCCTGCAGATTAAGCTGATATTACAGTGCTCACCGGGAGTCACCCTGCTAGAATAAACTAAAGCACATGCTATTAGAGACTCCTTATATATACCGAAGACTCTGTTATCTTTCAGAAAATTTAGCACTCTCATATTTAATCTCTCAAAAACAAGGGAAAACTCTAGGCCTTTCTCTGGACAAGGCCAAATTCTTTTATAGATGTGAAGTGAGTGATTAGCTAATTCAAATGCTGTTAAGAAGTGTATTAGTCAGGGTTCTCTAGAGTCACAGAACTTATAAGTAGTGTCTGTACAGTAAGGGAACTTGTTAATGACTTACAGTCTGTAGTCAAACTCCCCAACAATGGTCAGCAGCAGCTGTGAATGAAAACCCTAGGATCTAGCTGAAGAAGATTGAATCTTCTCTCTTCCAATGTCCTTATGTAGATCTCCAGCAGCAGGTGCAGCCCAGATTAGAGATGTATGTATCACCACACTTGAAACTTGTGTCTTCCAGACTCAAGATATAGATCACAGGTGAGCCTTCTAATTCTGGATTGTAATTCACTCCAGATATAGTCAAGTTGACAATCAGAAATAGCCACTACAAGAAGTCTCTACATGACTGTTGTAAGATAGCATTTTTTTTTTTTTTTTTTTTTTTTTTTTTTTTTTTTTTTTTTTTTTTAGTTTTTTGAGACAGGATTTTTCTGTGTAGCCCTGGCTGTCCTGGAACTCACTCTGTAGACCAAGCTGTCCTCAAACTCAGAAAACCGCCTACCTCTGCCTCCCAAGTGCTGGGATTAAAGGCATGCTCCACCACTGCATGGCTAAGATAGCATATTTCAATGGTACTAGGAATTTTTGTTAACAATGGAGAGGAGAAGAATGAGAAATTTTTGAAGCTAATGTAAAAAAGAAATTCTATCATATAGGAGTAGAGCCACAGCAGATAGACTAATTACAGATAAGATCATGGTACTTCAACCAAATTAAGGTGAAGAAAACAGCAGATGTTTATAGACATTGTGAATAAAACTGTTACAGTATATATTTGTACATTTTATTTACTGAGTGCTGGCATGCACTTACCAAAATGAATTTATCACGACTTAAGGAATGTGAGTGTAGTAAAGTGGTGTGGATATTCAAAGAAAATATAAAATATAAAATATAAACTCTGTAACAAAGACTCCTTATCTATATGGCAAATACATAAATTATTGTGATCTCTTTAATATGTTAAGGCCTGTGATGGTTTCAATAAAAATGGCCTCAATGGGCTCATATATTTGAATGCTAAGTCAGTAGGGAATAAGACAGATAAAGGTTAGAGAGAATAGAAACCTACTCTTGTTGAAAGAACTGTGTCACCGGGAATGGGCTTTTGTGGGGCACATGGACCATGCCACCAAGGAACTAGCATGGAACTGATGATTTAAAACAGGTTCAAACCCCAGAAATGTCAAAACTTGAGATTTAAGTATTCTGAGACTGACAGGAGTGGGAATAACTCCCTCCCTACTTTGGAGCATGAAACGAGGCTACTTTCAAGCAGGTGGTCATGGGTAGTCAATCACATAGCCCAGAACCTGGAATTCTTCCCCATGCAAATAGAGCATCACCAACATAGTAGCCTCAGCCAATAGAATGCATTCATCCCTGAAATACCATCCCACTCTGTTAAGCCTTACATGGCTGCAGAAAGAACAGCATGACAAGGTTCCTCCCTGGAGCAAAGGCAGGAGATAGTGATTTTCCAAGACTCATGATGGTTGCTAGGCACAAGGCTTATTTTTATAATAAGGTATTTATTTTACTTTATGCTCCTTTTTCTGGGGTAATGTCCTCTTTGCCAAAGTTAATGATAAAAAGGACCAGAACAATTCCACAAAGCAAGAATGTGCTTCTGTGACATGAGACCTTCAGAACAGCCTTTAAGTCTATGGGAATGAACTCAGAAAACATGAGTTCAAGAATATATAAATATTAAAATTTGTATGTGGATTGCCTACTTTGATATCCCTACGTTTAGTAATGGTGCAGTTAGGCTATGTTCTTTGGCAAATATCAATATTAAAGTTTTATGATAAAACAGATTTCTCACCAAACATACCTAAATTAAAGCCTTTGTTATCATCAGTGTGGTGGTTAGTGTTAATTTTTAACTTGACAGCATCTAGAACCACCTAGATGATGGGCTCCAAGTGATGTCTGTCAGGAATTTTCTTGATTAGATTCACTGAAATGGAACACCAACTGTGAGTGGTGACATTTCTCTGAGGTGGATTTCTGGATTGTATAAAATGAAAGTAAGCTGAATGCAGATGTCAATTGATCTCTGTTTCTTTCTTGACTGTAGATGCAATGCAACAATCTGCCTCAGCTTTCTGTCACCATGACTTTTCTGTCACGATGGACCATTCCCCAAATTATGAGTTAGAGCTCCCCTTTTTAAATCTTAAATTGTTTTTGTCAGAATATTTTATCATGGCATCCAGAAAAGAAAGTTACACAACCTTCTTAATATTTTTTATTTGTTTTCCCTTTGATCTATAATATATACATATGGATATTGTAATCATGACCTTTGATATAGAAGAGATAAAATTTTAAAATAATTTTAATAACATAATTTTGTTGGATCTACCATATTTTAATTTGCTTTATATAACAGTATTTTCTTTGGATCCAATCAAGAAGTAGCCCAAGTAACAAGTCTTACAGTCTTAGTCTTACAGAAGTCTTAGTCTTACAGAAATCTCATGTTATCCTGCCATAAATATTCAAGATAACATCAGTTTAAATAAATTTTGATGTTCTTGTTTGTTGTAGTTTTCCTGTTGTTGCAGCTAAAGATGTCAGTTGATCCCTGTCTAAAAGAGCATCAAGCAGGCAAACATAAGAAATTGTACAGCAATCTGGGATTTTTAGAGAAATTTTAATCCTACAAACATGACTTCTCTGGCAAGGGATCACATGCAAAGACCTTCTAGGTCTATTTTATCTGGCTGGAATGATACAGCCTTGACCCTCTGGCTGGAATACAAACACACCTGTAGTATACATCTTTAATCCCTAACAATGAAGATAATGTTAGTTTGTAGAAGAAAACAGTCATGTTTGAAAATGATGTCTAATTGATGGGCATACAAATGATGAATCAGAGAAAGATTTGACAGAGTGTGTCACAGATAGGATATGCCCAACTCTCATGAGAATAGCACAGGAAAGACAGCACTAGAAAATGAGAAAGAGACAGCTTTACTGGGACAGTTTCACAGAGATGGGTTTCAGGTAAAGTCAGAACAAGCCAGAGAATGAGAAGGAGTCAGAAGATTAGAACAGATTAAGTTGGAGGGAAAGCAGAATAATTCAGTCAGAGGCCAGTAGAAGCCAATTTGAATCAGTCAGCTTGGAGAGGAATTCTAGTCAGAACAGTGGAGATGAACCAGTCAGCCATCACTCAAAAACAGCTCAGAATGGTGAGTTTATTCATCAGCAAGCTGAAATATTGCATGCCTAGGTTATTAGATGAAGACTAGAAGCTGAAGCCTCCATGTTTTGAGCTTGCAGAAGATTAGATTGTGTGCAGGATAAAAACTTCCATGTCTAGGCCTGGAGATAGTGAGATAGAAAAGCTCTGGTTTCAGCCCAAGCAGTGTAATCATTCATAAAGCTTGAGTATGACTGTCATCTCATCTTATCATATGAGGAATGAAAAGTGAGATTTACAGGGATTTGGTAAGACTTAGGTAAGGTGAGCAACTTTTGCAACTTCAGCACCCACCTCCATCCAGTAACATACTTCCTCCTTCAAGTCCATACCCCCTAAGCCTCTTCAAATTGTGCCACCAACCTCTGATAGATGAAATTCCTAAATGGTCAAGAACATGGAGATCTCATTCAAACTTCCACAATAGACATCAATTGTCTAAAAAAAGATGTAAAATCTAAAAATTATCTGATTAACTCTAGCACTTAGATCTTTCCCAGATGAGTATTCAGAGTGCTGACAAAAACAATGATCAGACTCCTGTAATCTTAAATGGAGCTCATAGATAATCTCTTCCTCAATTTATAATCTATAGCAAAAGTGTGATTATAATTTTCAAATGATCATTTTTCTCCCCAAGATTTACAAATTCACAAATTCAAAAATTCAACCAATAGTAAACAGAAATATTTTAAAAAATATCTTATTTGTTCTAAAAAAGGCCAGCTATATAATACTTTGATAGTATTTATATTACAAAAAATAGTACTAGGTATTTAAAATAACTCCTTGATTATTTAAAGTATAGGGCAAGGTGTGCATGTTGTACATACTAGTAATTTATCCTTTCATAAGAGACAACGAGTTTGGGTATCTGTAGGTTATGAGGTGTCTTTGGAATTTCATGGTTACCAAAAAAATGGCTGTATGCTCATTTTTAATGTTTGATAACTTCATATATGCATGAAATGGGTTTGGAAAATGCATCGGCATTCCCTCCTTCAAGTTTCTCTCCTATTTTTAAACCTATTCTTCTCTTCCAATTTCATGAGTTCTCCTTTCCTGAAAGCCACATAGTCCACTTAATGTACATGACTATAGGACCATCAACTTGATCACAGAGAGGCTCTCAGGGTCTGTATTCCTGATGAAAATTTATTCTGTCTTCTTCCATAACTCTTCATTGTCAATGTCTCCTCAGATAATGGTGAAACCTCATAAGCTCCTTTTTGTGCCATGTCAGGATTTTGAATGACTTGTCTTGTGTGAGTCTTGGGCATGTAGTCACAGCCGCTACAAGTAAATGTTTGCAATGGTCTGTGCATGTTCTTTTAAATTGCAAAATCTATAGAGCTATTCCATGTAAGCAGCAGCTTATGTAATGTCTTTATTGAAAGTATTTGTGTAAACTCGGAAGCCCATGGAGAATATCCTTCCAAAATTGTGATGATTTCTGAAATTCTATATCTTATAAAAGTATGTAAATCCCCCAATTAATAATGTGTTGTCAAGTGCAACAAGGCAATTGGGAAAAATCTCAGAGATGACAACTATCTTTTTCTTTCTTCTTCAAAAGTACTGCTATAATGCTTCTTATTTGCAAGGTGTTATGAGCATATTTAGTAGAAAATGAGTGAGATGTGCTTAATGCTTTCAAGAATTCACAGTCTAGTAACAAAGATAAATCACTGACTTATAACTTAATTCTTTCATTCTTTGACAGGAAATGATCCCAGCCTCAAATAAATGTGCCTTATATACAACTGTATAAAATGTCAATTTTATCTTTTTTCTATATCCAAAACATGTGATCTACTGTATATATATATATACATGTATATATATGTATATATGTATATATACATGTATATACATGTATATACATGTATATATGTATATATATATATATATATAT
>JADRCH010000175.1:46780-193139 GCA_019843965.1 Rhynchomys soricoides
AAAACTTCTGAATATTTTACAACTTTTACATTTAATAACTCAGAAGAGCTATCACCATTGTTATGATTTGAATATGAAATTCACTGACAGCCTATGTGCTTGAACACTTTGTCATACAGTTAATTGTCTTATTTATGGGAGTTATGAAACCTTTAGCAAAGTTGAAGGGAGAGTGGAGGAAGCTGGAGGAAATATGTCAATTGAAGTTGAATTTAGGGCTTACAGCTCTACCTGACTCTCTTCTCCCTTCTTCATTTATTTTTTGTATGTGCACCTTCTTATTCTTCCTAATACCTTCCCTTCCATGGTAGGCTCTATATCTCCAGAACTACAAGCTTAGCAAAACAAAAAGAAACAAATAAAAAACTCACCATCACCACCACGAACAGAAAACCTTAAAACCAAAACAAAAGAAAAAAGTGAAAACAAAATAAAACAAACAAACAAACAAAAACCCAATATATGAACCAACAAACCCACCAAAAATCAAGAAAGCTGCTTTGGTCATTGCATTTTATTACACCATAAAAGTAAAAAATACATCCTGAAACAACACATGATCAATTGATAACTCTTAAAAAATCTTGGGTTATGTTAGTGTACTGGCTGGTTTTGTGTGTCAACTTGACATAAGCTGGAGTTATCACAGAGAACAGAGCTTCAGTTGAGGAAATACCTTCATGAGATCCAGCTGTAAGGCATTTTCTCAACTAGTAATGAAGGGGGGAGGGCCCATTGTTGGTGGTGCCATCCCTGAGTTGGTAGTCCTGGGTTTTATAAAAAAGTAAGCTGAACAAATCAAGGGAAACAAGCCAGTAAGAAACATCCTTCCATAGCCTCTGCATCAGCTCCTGATTTCTGACCTGCTTGAATTCCAGTCCTGATTTCCTTTGGTGATGAACAGCAATTGGAAATGTAAGACGAATAAACTCCTTTCTCCCCAACTTGCATCTTGGTCATGATGTTTTGTGCAGGAATAGAGACCCTGACTGAAACAGTCAGTAATAACCTAAATTTTGTTCTGCTCTGAGGCTTATTCAAGGTAAAATGTGGAATTGACTATTTTATAAAGGAATAACCACTTTATGTGCTATTGTGAACAAGGAAAAGACACAAAGCAATGTAGGAGCATAATGCTAAGTTACCATGAATCTTCAGTATAAAGGACAAGTGTCAGTATATCTGTAGGGCTAGGCAACTACTATCTTTAATATACAAATATAGCCAAGTATCTACAGAAGTATTTTTATTCAGAAATTGTTATGGCTTAAATCAGAAATGTCTCTGCAGTTTCTCATGTTGTGGCGTTGGTTCCTTCTTGGTCATGGTGATTTAGTTACAGAAAAATCTTTGATTTAAGGAGTTCATCTAGCAAAAGTGGGTCTTTGTGATGAAGAACATATGCCAAAATCCCACCTCCACAATTGAGCCACCTCAATTATTATGCCTTCTCTACCACTATGAACTATATCATCTAAACAGCAAGACAATTGTATCTCTCTTTGAGTTTTTTTTTTTTTTGCTGTGTTTTCTTTTATAATAAAAAGAGTGACTAGTAAAATAGATTAATGACGAGAAAGGCATATTAGTCCAAAGTCCATGCTTTGATATAAGGATTTTGCTTTCCCAACTCTTGAACTTAAATATTTATTTTGTTAATGAAAACATAAATTGCTGTTTACTTTTATTTTTACTTTTCTCTTGCTCTCTTAAATTTTGTTTAATTATTAATTAATTATTATTATTTAATGTTCTTTAATTCTTAGATATTATATATTTAATTACACTCAGAGAAAACAAATATAGATTACATATATGTCATCTAGCCAAATGATGTCATGTTGTTTGGAATAACTAAAATAAGTATTTCATCCCATGGCATAATGTAAAATAAGTCATCACATACTGGTATTTGAGGTATTTGATATTTCAGAACTAAAATAAGGGAGTGTACTCCCAAGTGGATATGAAATATTATGTCATCTGAATGTAATTTACTTATTTAAATTTTTAGTACAAAATCAATATAAAATATAATTTTTCACCTGAATAAAATGTTTATAAATACTGTCTAACACAACCATACTTTATTTATTTGGTTGAGGATAAATTTGCCTTACAAAAGTAGCCATACAAAACATATGTCTGCAAAAAGACATTCCACTGGGCTATATTTCATTATAAAGATAAAAATATATAATTGTGTCACTCTATCAATAATTCAAACAGAAAAAGATCTTTTAGTAAATTCTTAATGGAATAATGTTAAAATATAAGATCAATATAGAACATATAAACACTATGTATGAGTTATATGCCATATGATAAATTATAGAAAGTATTTTATGTGATAATTTATATATTAGACTGTACACTGTCTAATAAACTATATATGACTTTAAAAAATATAAATTTTATATGTGTTTATTTTCTGGAAGTATCTGATCACAGTAGCTTATGATTCCTTTATTAGATCTATAAAGAATATGTAGAGAAAGTTTGCAAAGCATTTAACATATTAGTTCTAATTCTAGAAATTGAATGATTTAACCCAAAGTGTTTCTTATACCAATTTACAAGAAAGCAAAAGCAGGAACTAAAACGTTATATTTGAAAAACATCAAATAAAACATCTGTCTTCTTGTCTTGTTGGAAAAACCGAGACCACCAGGCAAAGTATAGAACCTGTACTGAGTACTCCCTACCCACAGTCAGGGAATTTTCTCCTAGGCAGAAGGCTTAGGAACAGGTTCCCAGAAGTAACCGTTTTTATTTTTACAGATATTTATTAGTGCATCTTAATAGTAATTTGCCCAGGTAACATTAATTGAAGGTTTATCTTCTTTACTTATTGCATAGACTTAAATATCTTTCAGCCTTACTGGTTGATGATTTCCTTCCATTTTGGTGTATCCTTGAGTTATTTTGAAACAACAATATCAAGTAACCAGACCCCCCCAGAACTCCCAGGGATGAAACCACCAACCAAAGAGTACACATGGAGGGACTCATGACTCCAGTCATTTATGTAGCCGAGGATGTCCTCGTTAGGCATCAATGGGAGGAGAGGCCCTTGGTCCACTAAAGGCTCAATGCCCCAATGTAGGGGAATTCCAGGGCGGGGAGCTAGGAGTGGGTGGGTGGGTGGGTAGGGAAACACCATCATAGAAGAAGAGGAGGGGGGATTGTATAAGGGGTTTCCAGGGAGGGGAACCGGGAAAGGGGATAACATTTGAAAAGTAAATAAAGAAAATATCCAGTAAAAAGATTAAAGAATAAATTAAAAAATGTTTTGTAATGTAAAAAAAAAAAACAAAAAACACAACAAAAGAATTTTAAATGTGTTTATCCAGTGCTTTCCATGTTTCAGATGTATTCAATCTACTTGTCCCTGATCAAATATTTGTTGAGTTTATCATTTGCATGAGATGTTTATTCAAATGATTTATTTAATTAGTGACCCTTCTTCCCTAGGCTTTTATATTTCACGTCAATAACTCAAAGGTTATTCTTGTCCTACCCATGCCTACAAGTTCAAACACAATCAGGATGTCAAATTGAAAGAGTATAATATTCAGCCCTGGGAAAAGCGAGAGGAACACAGTATCCATGCACAGGGAACCAACACACATAATGTAGTGACACAGCTTATTTTATTGGCATTATCATTGTGAGTCTCAGTTAAGAAAGTGTTTAAGCTATGATATTTTGGCTTCTTGAAAACTCACAGGAAAACTTTTTTTTTTTTAAGTGTAGGAAGAGCGATGGTGCCCACCTCTGCTAAATGTAAGGGGCCAGGCAGTCACAAGACAACTCCTGCATGAGGACCTAATTGAAGCCTACCCCTTTTTAATTTCTATAAGTTATTAGGTTACTCTAGTCTCCCAAGAAAGAACTAGATTTTTCCATGTTAGCTACGCTTTTAAGGTAATTTTCCCACAATAAGAATGTGGTTATTCTCAAGTTTTATCATTTGGGATAAAAGACTAGAAAAGTAAAACTTTCATTACTCAAAAAAAAAAAAAAAAAAAAGATAGTAACGAGACTCAAGGCAAAAGTTAACTTTTTACATTCAAACAAGAGATGAAGCAAGGCAGGTTTGGCAACTTTTTTGTATTTTGGTAGAGGAGAATATTGATTCACATCCTTAATACCTAAATATTTGTAATCAGCAAACAACTTAATATTTAAATTTCAGTTTTTAAACCTGGAAATGAAATAAATGTATTTATATTTATACATAAAGGCATATAAATAAATACACTTATAAAGATATATATGTTTAATATATACACGTAATTTATATAAATAAATCCATACCTACAAATATATATCAAGCATCATTAAATCTGGAAGTTAAAAGAAAGTCTATTCATAAGGCAATAGTTAAATTTTCGGTAAATGTTACACCACAGTTTCCATGTCTTTACTCTATGCTTTGAAAGTATTACCCGACTCTGCTCAGTTTGCCACTTCTGATTTCAATAACTATGAGTCACTTATATTTCTAATAAATATATTATTCTTATACCAGCATGCTTTTAAAATGTATGCAGATACTAGTTTCACAATTATAGTAAGGAATTCTCTTAAGTAGTCAGCAATAATAAATTTGAATAGAACAAAATAATAATGCTTTATTCTGATACAGGAAAATGATCTAATGGTTCACATTTGGTTCATCTGCCATAAGCTAAGTTTGGGAACAAGGCAATTCCCTAAGTAAAACCAAATTGAATTACACATTATGCCCTCTGGACTTCAAACAAAAATGCCAATCAGGAATTTCCTAGGCTCAACATATTAAAAGCCATTTAATGGTGATGTGTGAGATAGGTCTTTAGAACATGTAAGCCATACAGTTATATCTTGAATCAAACAAAAATGCATACATAAATCTTCTAAAATAGACAATATGACTTTAACTGTACTTCTACCACTTGTGGTGGAAATTGAAAAGTTCTTGTAATACAATGGTTTGGAATGAGAGCTGTTATATCCTCTAGAATATTCTTCCTAACAAGCTTAGAGGAAATTAAATTTACAAGACAAGCTTTCTGTCTCTGAGTTTATCATCCTGCTCTACAATTAAGATTGCAGATATCGCCTCTCCTCTTATTAAATCCTGTAAATGTGCCCGGAGGCTACTGCAAAGGGAACATTCACAAAATGAGATGAAGAAATACATAAATAAGAAATGTGAGTTTAGTATTCATTACTCATGACTTCCAATCTGTGCATGGAAAATGAGCTGAACATTTACATCCATTCCGCTTTACTAATATTGACCAAACAGAATGTTCTCAAGACAGCATTGTTCTGTCAGGTACTATGGGCAAAAAGGAATTCAGACATCATTTGCTAAGTTCTGTCCTTCTACATGTGAAACACAAATAATTAAACACAAATAAGCAATTAAAGAAAATACCTTCAAATAATCCAGACTTACTAAATGACCAAACTAAATCACACAGACTACAGAACTTTTAAATTTGCAAGTCTGTTTACTAATGCATTGCTAACACTCATCCTGAAATGGAGTACATTAGCACAGTTTAATATATATATATATATATATATATATATATATATATATATATGACTTAAGATATATTCTGTGATTTACATGTACTATAGACATATCAGACTCATCTCCATTAAATGTCTTTTTAACGAGTTGGACTTAGAAAGTTTTGCAATGACATTATTGTTTGAATTCCATATATATGTATGTGTATATATATAATTAGTATATATATTATCAGTATATATATGTATACATATATATGATCAGTATATATTGATTTTATACATCCATATGTGTTATATATACATATATATAATATATATATGCTGATTTTTTGGTTGTTTAAATGATATTCTGATAACATACATATTGACATGAGAAATTTGGTTACTCTACATATTAAAAGCATTATGAAGTATAAAATGTCAGTTTTCTACCAAAATGAAAAATGACATAACACAAACTATAGTTGTATAGCTACATCTAAGAATAACATATAAAATAATACTTAAATAATTAAAAACAGTTAATAAAAGAATGACACAAATTATTTGAAAATAGAATCACAAAATATTTTCACAGAGAATCTTAGAGATATTGAGCAAAAGTAAAATTATTCATATGACATTTTAACATAGTGTGAATAAAATCAAATTAACTATATCTCCACTTATTAAAATATGATTTTTATTTATTTATTTTTCTTTTTTATACAATCCAAATTTTATTCTCCTCCCGGTCCACCTTCCGACTGTTCCATATCCCATACCTCCTCCCCGACCCCCTGTCTCCACTAGGATGTCCCCCCACCCACCTCACCTCTAAACTCCCTGGGGCCTCCAGTCTCTTGAGGGTTAGGTCCATCTTCCCTGACTGAATCCAGACCCAGAAGACCTCTGCTGTATATATGTTGGAGGCCACATATCGGTTGGTGTATGCTGCCTGGTTGGTGATCCAGTGTCTGAGAAATCTCTGGAGAGGTGGCTTAGTGGTTAAGAGCACTGACTGCTCTTCCAGAGGTTCTGAGTTCAATTCCCAGCAACCACATGGTGGCTCACAACCATCTATAATGGAATCAGATCTGATACTTTCTTCTGGTGTGTCTGAAGACAGACACAGTGTACTCATATATACAAAATTAAAATGTGATCTTAAATACTTTTTCCCATTTTATTTATTTATTTATTTATTTATTTATTTATTCACTTTACATCCTGGTTGCAGTCCCCCCTCCTCCTTGTTACACCTTCCCACAGTAGTCCCTACCCCTACCCTTCTTCACTGTGAATAGAGAGACACCCTCCACCAGGTACCAACCCCCTCTAGCACATCAAGTCACTGTAGGACTGGACTGGGTATATCCTCTCCCATTTAGGCCAGACAAAGCAGCTCTGTTACAGGAATGTTTTACTTCATCAACTCTGTTAAAATGTTGTATACCTTATGATATTTTATATTTATATAGTGTTTACCACTCATGCTCAACAATCACTATTTCTTTAAAGAAGACCTCATCAGTTATCTTACCTACAAATCTATTTTTTAGTATTTCTTTGTTCTGATTATCCACATATACAAATAGATTTAGATATTACAATCATATTTGAATATGTTTATGTTTACATTAATCTTACATAGAAATAATAATGACTTATAAAATTTTTATTTATAATAATTGTTCATTATAATTATAGTTCATTTATAGCATTTGTTATATTGTTTGAAAGTCCAAATGTTTCTTTTTTTTTCAAATGTTTTACTTGACTAAGTCAATATGATAATTTTTGAAGTAGTGGTGATAGTTGAAATGATACATGATATAGAAATTATTAAATATTGCTCATATTTCTGTGGCCTCTAGAATTTATATTATTATTATTATCATTCTCAGCATCATCATCATCATCATCATCATCATCATCATCATCACTTTGGTTTTTTGAAACAGGCTTTCTCTTTGTATATCCTGGAACTTACTCTGTAGACCAGGCTGGCCTGCCTATCTAGGCCTCTTGACTGTGTGGATTAAAGGCAACTACCCTGTGGCCTCTTGAAATTAGGAAAGGCATCATTTTTCTCTTGTTTTGCTTAATGACAGAATCACTTCTATTCACAAGATTGAAACTGAAATGATCTGCTGAAGTTATTTAAATTACACTCCACATCTTTCGTTCTCTTCAGCTTTTACATAAATAAAATCGAAATTAACCAGAGCCTCACAACATTTGCCATTTGTCTTTTCCTTCTACTTTTATTTTCTGTCTTTCTTACTAAAATAGATATTTATGCAAGAATTAGACATGAACCTATTCCAGTTATATTTTATAAAGCTTTCTAAATATTGAATGAATTGTAAATGAGAATGTATAGAAGTAGTATCTGCGCAGAAGTCACATCCATGTCTCTGAAGGAAGCTATATAAAAGTTATGGTGCAAAGGACAGGAGAAGTAGACACGTGTTTTACAAGAAACACATCTGAATTAATGCTTCAGCTTTTGATTTAGCCAATAGGGCAAAAATGTGTCTTTAGAACTACATTCTCTTTGAGAAGTGGAACATAAAAGATTTACACTAAAAACTAATTCAGATGAGCAAATATTTTATTGAAGATAAATAGAGTTATGAAAGTCCCCATGAAAGAATAGTACACAGAATGTTTTCTCATGGCTCTAGAGCTATGCACAGCATCTGGGGAACAAGATCAAGGAGTATAGTGCCATAGATTCTGATGCTCCTGTTGAAGGTAACAAGTTTCCAGTTTAATTCTCATCTATCCTTTGCCATTCTATCCTATGTCTATTAAGTATGAATAACAGACTTTTCACAAGGCCTCCCATGTTAATGTTCTGTATATGATGATAATTGTGCATGGCAATAATTATATAGTCTCCCTTTTCTCAGCATTCTTTTAAATTGCTTTAAACATCATAGATCTAAAAATTAAATAGCGGTTTCAAAATTAATAGTGCTTTAAAATAATGAGTATTTTAGTGTAATAAAGTATTTCCAAATATAAAACCTTCAAATAGGAAGAATAAACATATGTATTTAGCTTTAATGATTAGAGTTCAGGTGATCTATTGAAATATTCATTTTATTTGTTGGATGTTGGAGCCATATCTTCTTTGTTCATTTTGTCAATTAAAGCCCATCATTGTATGATTTGAACATACTGCTTTTATTTTGTCTACCTTTTCATTCGTTCAATGTAGAGTCTTTAAGGAATTTTCATTATAATCTGTAGTTGGAAGAGAGGAACCAGGAGCAAATGAAAGATACTGGATACAAATTTAGATCAAGATAATTAGTATTGAATAAATAATTGAAGCAAGAATAAGGATGGATGTGCGGGAGGTAGGTAGCGTCAAACAGAGCCCATTCAAGGAAAGGTTCATTGAATAATCTAACACTAAGAATAGTTAGGAACTAGAGCAGACTATGAACCATCCATACAGAAGAGACTGCAATTGTGAAGACTCAGATGTAAGAATGTGATAGATAGTAAGTTTAAGGGAATAACACAGCAAACAAGGACAAATAAACTGGTAAGAAGAGAGACAGAAAATGAAAGGAGAAGGGAAGGAAAATGGCAAAAGTTGTGAGACTCTGGTTGATTTTGATTTTATTTATGTAAAAGCAGAAGAGAATGAAAGATGTGAGGTGTCATTTAAATAGCTTCAGAAGATCATTTCAGTTTCAATCTTGTGAATAGAAGTGATTCTATCTTTAAGCAAAACAAGAGAAAAAGTCCTGTATTTATTGTCAAGCATTCTCCGCACCCCCAAGAGTGTGACGGGTAGAAAATGAGAACAGGAAGATAGAAAGAAAAGAAGAAGAAGAAGAAGGAGGAGGAGGAGGAGGAGGAGGAGGAGGAGGAGGAGGAGGAGGAGAAGAAATGGAAAATAGGTTGTGAGAGTAATTCAGTAATCAAGGCAAGAAAGAATGGAGGCCTAAATTAAGATGGTCAATTCTGTATGTAGTTGGAATTTAAGGGAAAACAAGATTTTAGAGTGATTATATGAGCATTAAGGATAAAAGAGGATTAACATCATAGTTTGCAGACTGATCATCCATAAGAATATCACTGCCATTTATTATGGGGGAGGATATGACTGAAGGAACAATCGGAAACTCACTTCAAAAATGACAGTTTAGATGATACTAGATTTTAGATAGTCCCCCATTCTCCTCATCTGCTTCCTTTACCCTGTCCTCTTCATACTTCTCTCTCTGCCCTTTTCTTCCCACCCTCCCTCTATCCTCTAAAGTTAGAGAAGAAGAATGAAAGGTGAAGTATTAGTAAGAGACAATATGATCCAGCACATAAGTTCAGAATCTGTTTTTCAGGAAAATTTCAAACTGAAAACAGATGCGTCATTGAGTGTTCACGTGTTCACCTGTTTTAGTGGGTGGATGCTCGTTTCTACTTGTTCTGTTCTGTTTTGTTTTGTTTTTTTTTCTTCAGTAAAAGAATGTTTTCAATAGAGAGTGGGGGAAAATTGATGCGATGGTGAATAGTTAAGAGAAATAAAAAAAAAGATGAATTATATTTCTAAGCAGCTGATAAAATGCACTACTGAGTAGAATATTCATTAAAAACAATGCTAAGAGCTCTCTCCTCCAGCTGAGTAGTTTCCTCAAAAGAAAGCAGGCCAGGGAGAAGATGGTCATGGCCCCTGCTATTGTAGTGAAACAGAGGGCCAAATGGTAGTCAATCCTTTGAGAAAAGGCCCAACAACTTCAGCATTGATCAGGACATCCAGCGCAAAAGAGATCTCACATGCTTTGTCAAATGGCCCTGCAACTCCAGGCTGCAACGGCGAAGGGCCATCCTCTAGAAGTGGCGCAAAGAACCTGCTGCCATTAATAAGTTCACTCAGACCCTGGAACATCTAACTGCTACCCACTGCTTAAGCTTGCCCACAAGTACAGGCCAGAGATACAGCAGAAGAAGCAAAGTTTCCTGGTCTGCGCTGAGAAGAAAGCTGCTAGCAAAGGGGTCATCCCAACTAAGAGACCACCTGTCCTCTGAGCAGGAATCAATACAGTCATCATCTTGGTGGAGAAGAAGACGGTTCAGATGGTGGTGATTGCCTAAGATGTACACCCCTTTGAGCTGGTGGTTTTCCTACCTGTCCTGTCTCAAAAGATGAAGATGACCTACTGAATCATTAAGGAAAAGGCCAGGCTGAGGCAGTTGGTTCAAAGGAAATGGGCACTATGGTTGCTCTCACACGGGTTAACTCAGAAAACAAGGATGCTCTGGCTAAGTTGGTGGAAGCTATTAGGACCAGTTACAACAACAGATATGGTGAGATCCTATTACGAGATCCATGGTGACTGCAGGGGCTACATACTGGGTCCTAAGTCTGTGGCTCCCATTGCCAAGCTACAAAAGCCAAAGCCTAAAGAACTTGCCTCTAAAATGTACACTACTAAGTTTTCTATACATAAGTATAATTACAAACTTAGAAGAAAAAAAAACACAATGCTAAGAGTCTATTTGAGGTAAATATTTTTAAAAAATGTTAACGGTCAGCTAGATTTAAATGGGAATGGGTTTGCTTGTGTGAGAAGAGAGAAGTTTCAGAGGTCGAGATGTTGCGTTTAAATTACACATGTGATTTTAAAATGATTCTGAAATTTAAATATTATTTCTCTCTGTTTTGGAAACAGTACTCAGTACTTTCTTTTCATGTGTCTAGCATTGTGTTTTGTCAAATACATTCAGAAAAAAACTGTGTCAAGTCATCATGGAAGAGTAGCTTCGTGCTTGAAGAAAATAATATTTGAAGTGCAGCCAAGAAACAGTAGATTTTGGTTGGAAATGAGATAATTACATAGACTCATAATTCAATGATAGCACATATTTAACTACTATAAATTAGATAAATGAATGTATCTAAAAACATTAAGCAATTATAAATCAAAACTTTATTGCATTAGACTTTGGGTTTTGGTTGCAAATTGTTTTTCAAATTTTCATTGGCTGCAGAGTCACTCACTTATTCACACAAATATTTATTTGCTACCTCAGGCTAGCAGTCGAAATACTTTTTAATTGCTAACTATTATAGGTTACCACAGACAGAGCCACTTAAAACAACAGAAATCATTGGCTTTCTGATCTATGGATCAAAACAATAACATATTTATGACCACACTAAACATATATATGTGGAGGAGGCTCTCCTGGTCCCATATCAGAGTGAAATTATTCTTCAGCCATCAAGGGATAAACATCCACTCTAGCCCTGAGCATTTTTGTTATATGCTTATAGAAATTAAACCTCTCAAAATGTACTGAGGTACTATAGCAAGGAATGAATCAAGGATATATGACTATCTAGCTTAAGAATGTTGTGGAATACTAAGACATGCTTAGAACAAAGTCCTAATGTTCAGTTTCATCAGATATCTAATAATGTATAAGTAATTAAAACTTTGTTATTTATATTTTCTGGACAACTGAAGTCCAAAGAGATGAAGAATTCTTATAGCTGTCTTGGCAGTAGCATGGTGAGGGCTGAAGCTGAAGGAGCCTTAGGAAGGAGACCAGGATTGCTATGGTAAAGGAAGACTACCAGTGCCTCATGGTGCAGAGAGCACTGAATTTGGGCACCTGGAGGGCTTAACTGTGGTTTCTATGTGGGCTTCATTAGGAATGCCCAGTGTTTTATTCCAGAAAGAATTGCTCTTGGAGAGACTGAGAAATGGAGAGAGATCATTATCCCATTCTTTCATTCAACTTGGGTTTTGTTAAGTCCTGCTGATATCCAGGCTCCTACATCTGAGGAGTCTAACATGATCTGGCAGATGCCCTATAGCTATTTACAGTGACAAAAATATTAATATATCACCAGATACAATGCCATTGACTTTGAGAAATATTGAGAAGAAGAAATGATACAGGCATGGTATAAATTATCTATAGATGTGCTGGTCTATTTTAATTTGAACAATTTTTTTCTGTTTTGTTTGTTTTTTGAAAGAAAAGCAGATTCCCAACATTATCAGAACATGTTTTATTTATGGAAAAGGGTTTTCTATCTCACCTCACCTTGTGAATATTTGATTTGTCTTATCCAGAACACCTCAGCACATTTGTGAAAGAGCTTTGGCAAATGCACCTGACTTCATCAGCAGATGCAATGGCAGCCACCACTTTGTCTTCTAATCTGAAGTCTCCTTTTATTTTTTTCTATACCAGATCATATTGAACTGTCATACAGAAACATACATGGATTCCTAATTTAGTTTCAATAGCTCTTAAGAGTGAATGTTGCTCAAAGTTAGAGGTGGGTATAAGACAGTCATTTCACTAAGATCTTATCAGCAACGTAATTTGGCTTCACATAATACATTTATTTAGGAGATAGAGTTCCACACTTAACAAAACTATTTCCACAGTTTTAGTACTCTGATGAACCATGTTTGGTTGTTTCCTTCTCTTTTAGGGATGTTCATAAAACCACTGTATTTCAGACATGATTTAATTTTGTAAGCAGTACTTAGACAATGATATGAAGGATCTAGAAGCCTACGAGTCAACAGATTTAAACCTCTAGGAAATAAATCCTTATTTGTAATATCTAAAATGCCAGACATTAGCAAGTATTTAAAGTGTCTCCAAAATAAGGTAGTTAATTCTATATGCTCTGAACAACACTAGCATAGTAATGATAGTTCATTAGTATATTAAAATATATTTTGATAATAATGGGCTGACATAAAACTTAAAAATGATTTCTAATATTTATCATAAAGATTAACAAAGCTTTGGTAGTAAAGCCTAGTTGAAATATGCAAAGCACTGCGTTCTGGAGTGTACTTAATTTGATTGAATGCTAGCATACTCCCTTGAAAGTAGGTAGGTTGTTGATTAAAGAAAATGATAAGACTCTGATGCATATAGACATAAATTCACACACACACACACACTGTATCACACACAATATTTATTGTTCATCTATTTTAAAACAAGTAACAAGTTTTTATCAACTTGAGTACTTGAATATTCAATATCTAATTCTAAAGGAAGCAAATAACATGAAATTCATATTTCAAATGTAAGAATCTCCAATAGATACAGAAAGTGCCAACATACACCCAGACACATAGATACACACATAGGGAGGGAAAGTGGAGAGAGGAGAGAGAGAGAGAGAGAGAAGGGGGAGAATGATTTTTCTCATTCACATTATCTTTGTAGCTCTGAATGTCTCTTAACTCTGTGCCTCAGCCACACATGGCTAGAGAACACACAGAACGTTTTCTTATCAATTTCTGCACAGATTCCTTCTCTTTCATTTTTTCTTTTGTTCAACCTTTCATTGTTGGCCTGTGTGCGACACTACAGTGTTCTTTCCAGTCATTCCAAGAATCAGACCCTGACTTGAATGTGTTCTAACTGGACCTCTATCCCCAAACCCTAACACCATTATTTAAGCTGTAGACATGGAGGTAAATAGTATCATCCATTTGCTAAATGAAGTCAAACTGCAAAAGTTGCTACAAAGATGTATTTCAATAACCACAGTTATTGTGCCTGTATGCATTGAGAAGTTTAGGAGAGAAGTGAACTTTATATGATTTTCAGTGGACACTTTTAAGCTCATTAACATGGTTGACATTTGAATCCCTGCCCAGGGTTTTTACCCTGACTTTGGCTATTGAGTTCCAAGGTAAAAAACACACTTGCAGACTTTGTATTTACAGTAAGCATTAAACAATACCAATAAGAGCTGGGCAGCTGCTTACCAAACTCCATGCTGTCAGAGTCTACTTTCCTATAGAGAACCCTGAGTTATTACTTACAACTCTTTCTTCTGGGCTGCTCTTAACTCCAACTGGTCAGCTCTCAGGGCCATGTTTTTATGGCTCACCTAACCCATGGTGGCTTTCCTTCCTCCTCTCCTGTACTTTCTCTTTCCTTGTGGTCCTCCTCTCCCCTGAAGCCCATGAATCTTAAACCCCACATCTATGTCTCTTGCACAGCTATTGGCTACTGGCATCTTTATTCACCAATCAGAATCAATTTTAGGGCAGGGTAACATGGGCTACATGCAAACTCCAGGTTTTGGTGGACCACACTTACCATTACGGTAGACAGTAGATGACAGAGTCCCAACACATTAATATTTGAAACATATTTACAAAAGGAATATGAAGAAAAGGGCACTCTGAAATGTTGGAATTTTATATTACTATCATGTAGATTGAATAGCTTAGTGCATTTTATGAACTATCATAAGAGCTTCCTATGTTGCATAATATAAACAAATGTCAAGAGATAAAACCAGAATGATAAACTCAGGTCCAATGATGAAACTTATTTTAAGCCAAATAAAAATAATATCTATCTTGAAAATACAATAAAATTTTCTAAGGCAAAGGAAAGTAGCAGAATTCCTTAAAAGAGACCAGCTGAAAGACAGGCATTGTGAAGCATATTTATCAATGGCTGCTATTCTATGTGTTTCAGCTGCATATGAATGAATAGGATCTTCCGTTTTATCTGTAATAATCTGTGTGAAGTGATGATAAAAATTAAAATGAAAATTTGATTAAAATGATAATACAATATGCAATGGAGATTCAAACATATACCTTGATCAAGTCAATAATTGATTACTTAACTAATTGTGTGATAAATGAAGAGGTTTCTCAGTAGCAGGGCATACATGACAAACTAATTTTATCTCAGAATTCAAGAAAAGATAGAGAATCAAAAGATGTACCCTAATTCTGACTAGAATATCTGGGAAGAGGTGGTGAAATCCACAAGAACAAAAAATTCTCAACGTCCTGATACAAGATTGTGAAGTGTTTTTACCTTCTACTGATGCTTGTGGAGTTCTGAGGAAGACGAGTTCAGTGATCAATACATTGATTCTCATTCAGGAAGCAATCTGCAGTTTCAGATGATCAGAACTCTATTACAGACTCGATCACATCCAGCTACTTTCTCTTATTCCCTTTGCTATTTTCTTGTTATTTCTCCAATCATCAAATGACGAATAGCCTCTGGATATAGCTCTTGATTCTCCCCTCTGCTTAATATGTGCTCACTGACCTGGGTATTTCTTCTTATCTCAGGCCACCAAGGACCACATGGTGATATCTGTTTCAAAGAAAAAAAAAATCTATAGTCTGATAGTCAATTCTAATATTGCTCTCCAGCCTGGACCATTTAGGCAGTCCAGGTTTGTTTTCTACAATCCACTAGACATCTCATATCAATATCCAATATGTTTCTCAAATTATCTAGGTTCAAATTGAGTTTTTCACACTCAGAAAATTATTCTATTCCCGTATGTCTCAGACTAAAAATCCTACCATTTTCTGTGCCTCTTATAACAGATATTAGATCTGGCTTTCATAGTTTCTGCAAACCCATTGTGAATAGTGTAGTCAAAATGTGATTTGTGTAGTTTACTCCTATGTATGTAGTTTACTAATTGACTCATATCACACAGGGGGTGAAATCTCATAGTTATACATACGATATCTGTACTGTATTTAGCATTATTTTCAATCTATAATGTTGAGACCTGATTTTCTATCCTTTTCTGCTTATTATACAGTTACAGACTGTGTAACTTTATACATTTTCTTATCCATTATGTGCCTGAATAAAAATTCATCACTCATCTAATCTAAAGTATTCAAATAGTTTGGTTTACTTAGCTTGTTTATTATAAACCTTGGCTTTGCTCTAATGTTTTGCTATTTTTGTCTGTAAAAGCAGTGTGTGCTCTCAACATTGTTCTAATTAGTGAGCTGTGGGTTATAAAGCACTCATCATTCTCTTAGCTGCATAGTACATTCCATTCTGTTATCAGACTCTTCCTACTCTGTGTTCTTCCCTTTATAGCTTTCTGACACCTCCATCTTGATGTACCAGCATATTTCCTATTATTTAGTCAAAAGTTCTACTAACTTTAACCATATATATTCACTGGAACTGGAACTAAAGAGGTTGTTCAGAGGTAAAACTCTTTCAACATAAAGTGACCACTTGAGTTTGAATCCAGAGAATATACACAAAACTCAATATGGTAGCATTCATCTGTAATCACAGGGGGTGGAGACAAAAGAATCTATGGGTGTTCTCTGGTTAGTGTACTGTTGTCTTAGTCAAGGTTTCTATTCCTACACAAACATCATGACCAAGATGCAAGTTGGGGAGGAAAGAGTTTATTGAGCTTACACGTCCATGATGCTGTTCATTATCCAAGGAAGTCAGGACTGGAAGTCAAGCAGGGCAGGAAGCATGAGCTGATGCAGAGGCCATGGAGGGATGTTTCTTATTGGCTTGCTTGCTTCTCCTGGCTTGCTCAGCTGACTTTCTTATAGAGAAAACCAAGACTACCAGCCCACATATGGTACCACCCACAAGAGCTCCCCCCCCCCAGCCCCCTTGATCACTAACTGAGAAAATGCCTTACAGCTGGATCTCATGGAGGTATTTTCTCAACTGAAACTCCTTTCTCAGTGATAACTCCAGCTTGTGTCAAGTTGACACAAAACCAGCCAGTACAACTGTATATAGTAAGAAGCAAGAAACTCTATCTTAAACAGGATGAAAGTCAATTACTGATACTCATAGTGATTCTCTGATCCTCATATGTTCACAAGACCACCTCCTCTCCCTCTCTAGCACACACACACATCATACACACACACACACACTCACACACACACACACACACACAATAAAGTAAACTCTAAAATAAAACATTACAAAGGTCATAACCCAAGCCTACGACTTTTAATATGATTATAAATACCTTTTTGACTCTTGTTCTAGTTCCACTTCATTTTCATACTTTCCTATCTTTAACGCTATTCTAACACTTATTGATTAACTTCTGGTCTAAACTATTATAGATCTATATCTTAAATTCTTTTTTTCGTGTTACCATTTCTATTATTTTGATAGAGATAGCTCTTTCTCCTCTTCCTACCATGAGTTGAACACAGAATTCTAAAAGAAAAACTCCTGCTCAAGCTTTATCTGAACACTCTTATCCATAAGCATAACAAAGATTCATCAGGCTACACATGATTACTTATGTATTTAATCAAACATCAAATATACCAATATAAGGAGCTTTTAATACATTACTGTTGTTACAAATTATCACAAAGCTGATAGCTTAAATCATCATACTAAAAACAGTTTTGAATGTCACAAATCGTAAAATCATGGTACTGGCAGAAATTTATCTTCTTTCTGGAATCTTCAGGTGAGAATGCTTACCTTCTCTCTATAATCTGCAAGGCATGTACGGATGTAACTGTGAGGCTTTTTACTTTATCTTCAAACTCCAGATACATGGGATTGTTTCCCTTCCTAGGCCTTGTTCCTTCTGGTCAGTCCGCTGTTTCTGACTCTGCTATTCTGTCTTCTTGAACTAGTCCTTTCATTGTTGTGCCACAATATCAGAGAAAGAAGATTAAGAAAGGAGAGATTTATTGTGGATCATGGTTTTGTATATTTACAGTTCATTTCCAGCTGCCTGCAATTCTCTCAGGCTGCAGCAAGACAAAGCATCAATGAACGAAGTCTGTTCACTTCCTGGAACCAGTGAGCAGAGAGAGAAAAGCATAAGAAACATCATAATATACACCCTTCTATGTATGACTCTAGTGATCCCTGCCTCTGACTACAGACAGCTTATAGTACACTCATTCTCCACTAATCTCAACAGTGTCATCAGCTGAGGACCACAGTTTTAGCACATGAACATCTGTAGTCATTATAGATATAATCATAACATTCCTTCCTATATAAAGTCTATGATCACACTAGGTCTACCCAAGAAATGCAAGAAAAATTCCTATAGAGAAGACTTTTAGATAATCAATCTTAATTGAATTTTCATAATCTTTTTTCCAGGGCAACTTAGAAATATTAATAGTTCTTAAACAGTATTATGTGGACATTAAGTCAGATAATATACTGCCAATAACAAAGACATTGTCAGTCTTTGATCATTTTAAAGGCAATAATTCTTTGACTTCTGTAGCACTGCATATAATTTGTACATAGAAATAATTGAGTGAATTAATTGTAGCAGATGATAGTAAATACCAGCTTCAGCAAATATGATTGGTTACCTGGATCAGATGGGAGGATAAATCACTGCTTGTTTTATTCTGTGCAAAATGCAGAAGACATACATGTGAGAATGACAGCCATCTTAAATAAGGTCTTGACACGAGGGCAGAAACAAGAAATTGTCACCAGTAGGCAAAGTAAAGGAAATCTGCAAGAAAACAACTAAAGCCAGATCCACCATACAGATTATGGTAAATGAATTTGTACTTAACTCCTGACAACAATTCTGCATACTGTTTTTTTTATTTTGTTTTTGTTTTTGTTTTTGTTTGTTTCTGTTTTTTGGACAGCAATATAGTGGAAAAAGTCATTATTAGTGTCTTTTAATGATGTTGAAAGTATTTCCAAATATGTTTTTTATCTAAAAAACACATGTGGTTATCTAAACCACAGCCTTCTCAGTTATACAAAATCTGTGACCATACAGCTATTCCATTCTCTGTGATAATCCTTCATTTTGTGGAGAGAGATAAAATGTAACAGGCTGTGCTACTTCGTGGAAAACTATGTTCCTTCAAAGGTAAAAACTGAAGGTAGCATGTGACCTCCTTTTTACCTGCAACTAATCATGTCACGCTCTTACTGTAAATTGTCTCCATTTTATTTTACCTTTGATATTGGGTTGGCCAACAGCACTGTTTTGGTAGTTCATGCAAAAAAAAAAAGACAAACTTGGATGTTACTGTCGAATAAGTATTTATTTTAAGCAGGCCTTATTCTAAATCCCAGAAGCATTGTTATATTTAGATTCTGAGTGGCTACTGGGAGGACTGGAGATAGGGTAGAATGTAGTTGGGATGTCACGTATGTTGAGAATAAAAAAAGACAGACTTTGTAGAAGTTCAATGTATCATTTTAATGATAAACATTCTGGAATTAAAACTAATAGCATGTTAAGAGAGAATTTTAAATTCCAGTTAGTTATTGGCAATGCTAAGAAGTGAGACCGTGTATTCTATTAGCAGTATTTAAATGGAATAGATAATATCATCTATATAAGAAGATAAATGTCATATTCCTTTCCAAAGATATATTGGAATAAAATGAAAAAATCACTTAAAACTAGAAACAATACAGGAATTTTGAGTTTTGGTCTATGAAAAAAGTATTATTTCCATGAACAAAATATCCAAAATCTTAACTAATACTGTTTTGTCCTTATTACTTTTAATAAAAGTGAAATACACATTATCACCTTTTGTAGTGATCTTAATTTTAATTATACCTAAGGTCTTTATTTTCTGGGTTCATCAGGAAGTAAATGTAGTTTGCTAAGAATCTATTTTATTCTACTCTCTTAACTTCCTCATTGTTCTATTCTTGAATTCTTTTGATCTCAGAGTAGATACTTTTAAAAGTCTCCCTTTCTATTGAGGCATTGTCTGCCACCTTTAAAAAAAACACTGACAACTTTTGTGTTACTGAAGATTTGAGGTTGTTGGTTAGATTTAGTACCAACTTGTAACATTTTAATTGGAAGCCTAGCTTATTTTACACTTGGGTGGTGAATTTGCCAACTGTAGTGTTTCAAGGACATGTAAAAATTAGTTACACAGCTAGAACTTCTCTCTTTGTTTCATAAAGCAACTAGATTTTCCTTGGGAAAAATTTCGAATCTGAATATTTAGATTAAAAATCAAGAGACTCACTGAAGATAAGCATAGGTACTCAAACATTCATGACACAATTGTCGTAAATTACACTCCTCGTTCATTTAAATTTTAATAAGAATCTACATTTTTCATTATTTTATTATATGAACTGAAATTAAACTTCTAGATAATGGTTTCATTGGCTCTTAAAAACTTTTAACTAAAAATTTCATGTTATTTCAGAAATTTAATGAAATGACACCTATCCTGCTTACTAATATAATTTAAGAATCCCATAAAAAGAAATAGCATACACATGATTTTATGCCTTTCAAATATCAGGTTTTCTCTTCATTTAATTGTAGTAATCCTCAAAGTTTATCTATAGTTTATGGTTAAGTTCTTACTCCATTTTACACCGTCATGGCAAAAATATATAAACCAATGCCTATGTTCAGTCATTACATAAATAAACAAAGTAGAACTTTTTCATTTCAATTAATAGTTCAATCGTCTTCACAAACTCTATGATTTAATCTCAACAAATATACAATTTCTCTCCCATATATGATCAAAACCTTCGCTTTACTTATCTTTTTTTTTTACTGTCATTTTATTTAAACTTAAAATTACTACAATATACAAATATAGGATCAGAGCCAACTCTTGTGTGACAAGTTTTTCTGGGAAGACACACTACATACATTTCTCCTGTCCCCAGAAAGGGGATCTGCTGCATTCCAGAATATGATTATGCCAGTGTTTAATTTGAGAGCCAGTGGTTCTAACTGAAGGACACTGAGAGGCCACTGACAAGGAACCAGGATAACTTAAAAGCAGTTGGATCCCTGGAAATCCATCCCGACACAGTCATGTGTCTGGCAAGCAGCAAACCTGGAGCTCTCTTGGAGGATAGAGACAACCCCACAGTCTGAATATCACTGTTAGGATGATCAGAGCCTCTGCATCCAGCAGTGGTTATTCTTTTTAAAGTTTTTTTATACTGCTGATTAGGAGCCTCCGGATATTCTAGCCTTCTCTTCTCCTGGTCATGTGGCTTTCTGTTTACTTTTTGTGTCTCCTTTTCCTCTTTGGATGAAATGCTTCCATTTGGAGGGAACTTTGAAGTTCAGAAGAAAATACCATACATTACCACAGTTACAAAACTGTGTAAGCATTGGCTATACCACTTTACAGCTCAGTGACTATGCATATGCATGACTAAATATTATATAGAAGACTTACATTTTTAAATTTGAAAATAAATATCATAATTATTATATCATATTATTTTATTTATTGAAATTCCAGATGTTGCCCCCACTCCTTGTCCCCCTCTCACATTTCTCATCCCATCCCTCCTCTCCTTTGTCTTTGAGAGGGTACTCCCCCCCTCCCTATTTCCCTTCTCTGGGGCCTCAGGTCTCTATAGAATTAGGCACGTCTTTTCCTACTTAGGCCAGATAAGGCTTGTTATACTTGCATTTTAATAAAACAAAATAATGTTAAAAAATATCCCTTCCCAAAATGAGAACAGTGTAAGAAACGACAAATCTGTCAAATAGATTACATCTTCAAATTTGATAATAAATGGAGAAATTTCCTTAATGATGTTCCAGCCAATCATATTATGAACTTTCTCAATTATTAATCTAACTTTAGCACAAGTTTACAATACATTTTTAGATGCATTTCATGGGCGAGAAAGCTTTTGATTCAACACCACAGTGGTAGACTGCACAGTTTATCTAATTTTATACTGTCTTTACCTGAAACTGAACTTTACATAAAAATATAGCCCTAGCCGGGCAGTGGTGGCGCACGCCTTTAATCCCAGCACTTGGGAGGCAGAGGCAGGTGGATTTCTGAGTTCGAGGCCAGCCTGGTCTACAGAGTGAGTTCCAGGACAGCCAGGGCTATACAGAGAAACCCTGTCTCGAAAAACCAAATATATATCCTTATTTTCAATGTTCCATTCCTTATATCCAATGTCTCTTTTGGTGTCTATTCTGTCATTTTTATTAAATATATCATATATATTGAAAACTAATGGAAGAGTATTTAAAACTATTATATTTTTAAAATATCAATTATGGTTAATGGACTTTAAGAACACTACTTGAGCTGGGATGTTGATTCACCCCTGGAATCCCTGCAAAGAAGAGGTAGATGTGAGATGATTGCTGAAAACTTAAAGCCACATTAGGCTACATAATAGGTCTCTCTCTCTCTCTATCTCTCTGTGTGTATTAGATGGTATACTTTTAAAATAAAGTACCGAATTGAGTCTTGGGTATTGCAAACTTTTGGGCTAATATTCCTTTATCAGTGAGTATATGCTACGCTTGTTCTTTTGTGACTGAGTTATCCCATTCAGAATATTTTCAAGTTCCATCCATTTGTCTGCACATTTCATGAAGTCATTGTTTTTAATAGCTGAATAGTATTCCATTGTATAAATGTACAACATTTTCTGTATCCATTCCTTTGTTGAGGGACATTTGAGTTGTTTCCAGCTTCTGACTATTATAGATATGGCTGCTGTTAACATAGTGGAGCATGTGTCTATATTACATGTTGGAGCATCTTCTGGGTATATGCCCAGGAGTGGTAATGTTGAGACCTCAGGTAGTATTATGTCTAATTTTCTGACAGTCCACCAAACTGATTTCCTGAGTGGTTGTACAAGCTTGCAATCCCACCAGTGGAGTGTTTCTCTTTCTCCACATCCTCACCAGCATCTGCTGTCACCTGAGTTTTTGATCTTAGCTATTCTGACTGATGTGAGGTTGAATTTCAGGGTTGTTTTGATTTGCATTTCCCTGATGACTAAGGATGTTGAACATTTCTTTAGGTGCTTCTCATTCCTAAGAGTTTCCTCAGTTGAGAATTCTCTGTTTAGCTCTGTTTCCCAGTTTTTGATAAGGTTATTTGGTTCTTTGGAGTCTAACTTCTTGGACTGAGTGTGAGGTTCCAGATGGAAGAGCTGGAGAAGGGACTGAAGGAGCTGAGGGAGTTTGCAACCCCATGGAGAGAACAACAGTATCAACCGGCCAGACCTCAACCAAAGAATACACATGGAGGGACCCATGATGCTGACCTCATATGTGGCAGAGAAGGGCCTTGTTGGCCATGAGTGGGAGGAGAAGCCCTTGGGCCTGAGGGTGTTAGATGCCCTAGTATAGGGAAATGCCAGGAAGAGAAGATGGGAGTGAGTGGGTGGGTGGGAGAATACCCTCATAGCAGCAGGGGGAGGGGGGATGGAATAGGGGGTTTCCGAAAGGGAGATCTGGAAAGGGGAAAACATTTGAAATGTAAATAAAGTATCAAAAATAAAAATGAAAAAATAAAAATAAATTATCTCATGAAGAAAAACTAAAACTAAATCTTGACTGTGGTCATTTTTTAATATAACATTAAAATTGAGTGAATAATATGATTTTTAATAAATCACTATCAATACTGTCTATATTTTCTCACTTTTCTATTGTAAACAAAATGTAAAAATAACCAATTCACCAATATAATCTTCTTAGTACTTTTAATTTGACTTAACTTCAGACATGTTCAAATTTGTTTTGGACTATGGGTTTATGATTGAAATTTTCTTTGAGCGTTTAATTTAGAAAAAGTGTAAAATATTTGTCCAGATTAAGATGTAAATCCAACACAAATCAATCAGGTGAAAAAAAACAAAAAAGATCCTCTTTTTTGGTATTGGATACAAAAATGCATTCTGTATAAGCCATGATGGCTCTCTCCTTCAGATTTACCAGGGCTCGAGGGCTTTTCTCCATAAGAATCTATGCAGCAGAGAGACTGCCAATCGTATTGACTAAAGCTCTTCAAGCACGCCCCAACACTTCTCTGCTACTTCAGCCACTGCCTAGGACCTTTCTCCCTCTTTGCTTTTCAATGGAGTTTTGTTCTACAATATCATAGTAAAAAAGTGATTCTTACTAACCTAGACCAAAATGTGGGTTTCTTAATATTATTTTTAGGCAATTAAGAGTTCTTTGAGCAAGACTTATCACTTATTTTTTTTCATTATGTTTAAGTAAACCTTAATAAACATCATGAGTAGAACAACATATTTAGGATTTTTAAAAAAATATTCTTAGTAAAGAGAATGAATTCTCCTCTTAGAAATTTCAGGAGTAATAAAATAAGGAAGCAAGTTCCTGCAATAATCTCAATAATGTGTGAGATAAATGGATGTTGTAACTGGAAAGAATCTGAATTAAATTTTATTTTCCAGGCCGCTCCTCAAGCTACTGGATGACCAGTTTCATTGTTGCTGATAGAAGCCTGGAACTCTCATATACTGCATAAAAAAGGCATGGGCTTCCGGGTTGAATACAATATCAAAAACTAAAGTTTATCCATGAAAACTTTTATTTGAAGGGCAATTTTACATTACTCATTACATTAAAACTTACATTAATACTCATTACATTTACATTAATACTTAAGGCATTTCTTGGAATTTATTATATCGAGTATGTATTTTTTTAATTTAAATTATTTTATTCACTTACATTCCAATTATTGTCACCCCCAGTTCCCCCTTCCCACAGATTTTCATCTGATTCCTTCCCCCTTGCCTCCAAGAGGGTACTCTCCTCCCACCATGCCTACCCCTCCCCTGGGGCCTCAAGGCCTTGTAGGATTAAGCTCCTCTTCTCTTCTCCTTCAGAGGCCAGACAAGGTTACATGTATATGCTGGGTGTGCTCTCAGATGTTGGCTCAGTTTCTGGGAGCTCCCTGAGATCAGGATAGTTTGAAACTGCTGGTCTTCCTAAGGGACCTCTCTCCCTTTCAGCTTCTTCAATCTTCCAAATTCAACCATAGGTTGAATAAGTGTCCTCGACTTCAGTCCAATGGTTAGGTATAAGTATCTGCTTTGCTCTCAGTCAGCTGCTGGTAGGCCCTCTCTGAGGAAAGCAATGCTAGTGTCCCATCTGTAAGCACATCATTGCATAGTAGTATCAGACCTGATGTCCTCCATGAGATGGATCTCATGTTTGGCTGGTTATTGTACCTCTTTTCTTTCAGTCTCTTCTCCATTTTCACTTTTGCAGTTCTTTTAGACAGGAACAACTCTGGGTCACAAATTTTGACTGTGGGTTAACAACCTTGTCCTTCTCCATGAGATCATGTCTATCTACTGGAGGTGGACTCTTTGAGTTCTTTTTCCCCAATATTGGGCATTTTGGCTAAGGTCACCTCCAATGAGTCTGGAGAGTATCTAATTTCCCAGGCCTCTGGTACTCTCTAGAGTGTCTCCCTACTTCCCAACCCCTGGGGATGCTTATTTCCATTTATTCTCTTGGTCCTCTGGGCTTCTGTCCTGTCCCCTCTCCCATATCTGGTCATGTCCCCCCCCCTTTTTTTCATGTTACCCCTTCTCCCATCCAGATCTCCCCCTCCCTCTACCTCCCGTGATTAATTCATTCCCCCTTCTAAGTGGGGTTGAAGCCTCCTCACTTGGGCATTTCTGCTTGTTACACTTCTTAGAGTCTGTAGGTGTATCCTAGGTGTTCGATAATTTTGGGCTAATACCCATTTCTCAGTGAGTACCTACCATGCATGTCCTTTTGAATCTGAGTTACCTCACTCAGGATGATATTTTCTAGTTTCATCCATTTGCCTCCTGCAAAATTCATGATGTTCTCATTTTTTAATAGCTGGATAGTATTTCATTGTGTAAATGAACCACATTTTCTGTATCTATTCTTCTTTTGTAAGACATCTGGGTTGATTCCAGCTTCTGGCTATAACAAATAAGGCCACGTTGAACATAGAGGAGCATGTATTTGGGCAGGTATCTGTATCGATTCTATTTTTAAGCACAGTGTTCAATGTTATTAATGTAATTATCTTTCATATTTAAATTCTCATGTTCTTAGATTTATAGTATCTTGTTTCTCTTGTATCAATCTCATTTATTATTTCTACAGTAAATAATCTAAATTCTACAGACATTAAAGATAAATGTCTATTGTCCCATTCTTCAGGACACATTTACTATAGAAACTGGAACATAGATTATACTCAGTAAACAGTAAAATACTTTTCTTCCTTATTTAGTCAAATTGTTAAAATTATTAGATCTTATTATGTAGTATACAGTACAAAGAGAGTTTATTTGGCTAAAAACACAAAGAACATGGGCCTGAAAAGAAATACAAGAGCATGAATATGGAGACAATGCTGAAGAACAACAGGAACAAAGTCAAGAAATCACAAGGTAAAATAGATGTGAATGATTGAGGACTTCATAATTAAAGGTTAGTCACATTCTAGAACTTAGAAGTCAAGAAGGGTGAAGGCTCAGCTGATTATGCATAGATTATTGGTAGAGATAGTACATAGAGTTCCTTAATTACTTTACACCGATTTTTTTATTTTTAATAAAAAAATAAACAACTGTACAGCAGCAATGATTTCTGGGAGAGTTCACCTAAATAGAGAGTCACGGTTATTATCACCATTGTTGGCCTTCTTCAGGGATATGGGAAAAGTAAGTCAAGAACACAGAATGGGAGTTACAACAATACTCTCACACAGAGGAATACTGACTTTTCTATTTATGTGATATTATCAGACAATAAATTACAATATTTCTTTTAGATGAGTTTATTCTATAATACAGAAATATATATCAAATCTTATCTTTTGCTTCTGAGAAAAGAATAAGAATGAGAAAAAAATAACTAAAACTAGTGTGTAGATGGAAAATTTTCTAAATAGGAGACTGGGTATATTGACACAAAAATCCTCATAAAATTAATTTATATTTAATTTGCTGTTGTTAATGTGTGTATGTATGAGGTAAAGAGAGGACGGAATAAGAAGAGAGAGAATACATCTAAAAAGATAGTTCACCTAAGTACCCTATACAAAAGGCTCATGAAGAATTTATCTCAACTATGTGGTAAAAGGTTCTAAAAGCTGATCAAAAATGCATATTCCTAAACAGAGAGAAGGATATGTTTTGAGAATAGGACAGATGGACATAGTTCTCTGTGAATATTTTATACAAATTTATCATCATATAAATTATATTGAAATGAAAATTATCAAAGATAGGCTGATTATCAAAAGTAGGATGAAATAACTTTGTTTAAAAGAAAAACACAAGTTCAATTTTTCAAATCAGTTTTGTATCCATTAACATAGTAAAAAGCTTCAGGAACATAGAAGATCATAGAGGAGAGACAGGAAAAGAATAGATAAAAGAATGAACAAGAGGCATTATGGGAGGAGACAAGGGTGAAATGATCTGGTGAAGAGTAATAACTATTTCTGGATGTACATGGCAAATATTGTCTGTACAGAGCATCAGCACGTAGGTCAACATTCATATCATGTCATGATATATTTGAAACTATGTAAAGCATTTGTAACAATTATTAAAACCTGAAAATCAGATGCTTATACCTGCTTTAAATGCACATTGGTTTGTTCTCCATCAAGAATATTATTTATAACAGTAATTTCTGTGACTTGGAATTCATTGTCTAACACCAATCATTATAATGTCATATGCATTTATGACTCTATTTAGATAAATAAAATAATGCCCCATTTGTTAGTTGTTTTATTGTACTCTATAAAATAAACATTTAGGATTTATGTCTCAAATAAATATTCAACTCATGTTTATTTATTATCATTGTCACGTATTTATAATAAAATAATGGATTTTATTCCACATTTTATGACATTCACTTTTATAATTTGAAAAAGCACTTCAATTAGCTATGAAATATTTACAGCTTTTATATAGCTGAAAGAAAACTGAGAATTATTTCTTATTCTTATAACTTTTCTATTGTAAAATTGATAGTATTAATTTTAGACATTTCTGTTCCATAAAAATGAAATACATCATATATTTCTCTGGCTGTTTCCTTGGAGGTTGGCTAATCGAGAAGATTACTTCAGTGAGAGACAATTACTACAGTGTTACAGCAAATTAACTAGAAGCTAAAACTCATCTACAGTGAGTCACAAACACGTCTACAATTCGTCTCTCAACCAATCTTAGCTTTCTGACAGCATTCTGTCTTAAATGGTAAAGTTCATTTTCCATTTTCTTAAATCATATAAGTCTGGTAATATGTTGTATTTGGTAATACAATATGGCAGAAACTACAGTAAATCAAATGAAAATTAAGATCTACAGGGGTTATGTCCTTAGGAGCCATGTCACCCCAGGAAGGCAGCACTGTGTGAAAGGACACAGTGCTTCTGGGAGGTGAAAATTTCTTGGTCAATTATTGTCATCTTAGAGCTGTTTCCACAGTTTTATCCAATGTAATTTTCTGTTGATTGATCATACGACTTTTAGTCTTATTATTGTAATTACTGTTTTATGTATAATAAAATAAATAAGCATATTTTTAAAACTTTATATAGATATCATCTATATTAAACATCTTACTTTTGATACTGCCTCCATATATTAGATTAAATAATGTATGCTATAGATTATATAGTTATTATTCCATTTATATGTATCTTTATATTGATAAATATTTTTCTGAATGTATCTTTTTATAAAAATTTATGAAATATCTAAGAATATTTTCCCCACTGAAGTTGGAGATGAAAAATTGGGCAGTCTTGGTTAGGTTATGCAGTATTATTATTTCCTGGCCCATATGAGTGTTTCTCTTCTTAACTCTGCTGTTCTTAATAAAATGAGCTAGAAAAAAATATGCTGACATAGATGTTAAGCATTGCAGTTTTCTTATCAGGTGGAATTTACTTCTGCCTTAGCTATAATAAACTACAAAATCCTTCCAAAATCATGAATCTTCATAAATGAATGTAAACTAGTTTATACATTAAAAAAAGAAAGTTGATCTAATAAAATAAAACAATTCAGCAAAAATGAAAGTAAATAAATTTTAGCTTGAAAAAACTTGATTGAAGTTGATTGAATTGAGTTGTAGATTTCTCTTAATATAAAACAATGTTTCTTAGATATTAATATTATTAGTTTTATATAATTTTATCAGAGTCCCAGGGTTGAAGAATGAGAACTTCAGCCTTTAAAATGTAAACTTCTGGGCACTGAGAAAAAACAACATGCCTGATCATTTACAAATTAAGGAAAAACTGTTGTTAATCTTTTCTTGATGTCATTTATCATCCTAAACTTCAATTTTTAGATTATTAATTATGGCTTTTCATTATTGATGTTTATAATTAATGGAAGTAGTTTAACCAAGCTTATTAATGGATGGATTTTTATAAACTAATACATTTATTGGAAAATTTCTGTTTGACATTTTGTGTTTTGACTGGCATTTTCTTGTAGCCAGCTGTCATAAAATGGACTGTAATACATGCCGTTAGCAGCATATGCCTTTTTGGGTGCTGAACAGCATTTTCATAAAAAAAAAAAAAAAAAGCAAATGATCCATAACATATTATGCTGTCATTTGAAAGCAGCATCAGAAATGAAACATTTTTCATGCCTATAATATATTTAGTTCCCCAAGGCTTGGCATAGTATTCCCTCAGAACTTCTGAAGATATAATGAGGTGAACATTTATTTTTTTTTTAATTCACAGTATTAAAGCTTTATCAACAGTATTGCTTTTCCATAGCATAAGCAAAGGTTGTAAAAATCCATTTAGAAGATTTAATGTCTTTCATTTACTTCACTGTTGCTTACCTTGCCTTGTATCCTCAGGCAGTACTTACACATTAGGAATTACAAATCTCCAGGGAAAATGACATTTTAAAGACTTATGTGTTAACCTCTTTTGAGTTTGAGCCCTCTAACTAAAATAGTAAAATTAAGACAACCAATTAAACTACACAGTAAAAGTTAGTTATTCTAATTGTTATTATATATATTGGATATATATATTCGAATATATGTATATTTGTGTTGAAAGAATAATAATACCAAAACTACTTAAAAAGAATTGAAAATTTTTTTAAAAATCTATTTTTAATTAATGCAATCTAATCTGCAATTACAAGTTTGCAATTAAAGTTCTAACCTTGGAATGAACTTAAGCATGGTCCTTTAAAGGAATCTTTTCTCAATTTTAATTATCTATATCTACATAAAAAAACCTATATCCACAGATTGTGTTTCTATTTATAATATAAGTATCTATATTTGTAGTTGTCCAAAAAAATGGACAAGTGAGCATATTGGCACTAATTTTCTGTATGTATAAATTTTGAAATCTAGGGAAATTATTTACCTGTTTTAAAATTCCAGCTTTTGCATTTTAACATTCTTTAGTTAGTTTAGAAGCCTTGGTTCTGCAATTTATATCTTATTTCTCTGTTCACTTCAGCTTCCACTTAAGTGGCTAATATGAATTGCTGAATGTTGTTTGCAGGATTAGATGTGTGAACAACATAACAGAAGGAACACATCAGTGTGTTACACTGAATTCAAACAGTAAGACATGAAAAAGTAAGGTATCTGAGAAGAGAAAGGGGCGTGACAAAGGATCTAACATGTATTTCTTGATATGTGAATATCCAGAATTTCAAACCAATTGAAAGAAAAAGGAATAAAACGTGTTGTTGCCATTGTAAACAAGGAAAATGTTTGCTTCTGGGGATATTTCAAATAATACTGTTAAACCAAGAAATAGGGGGCTGGAGTGACAGCTCAGCAGTTAGGAGCACTGACTGCTCTCCCAGAGGATCTGGTTTCAATACCCAGCACCCAAATGGATACTCATAACTGTCTGTAACTCCAGTTTCAGGTGATCCAAAACCCTTACACAGATATACATGTAGGCAAAACACTAATGCATATGAAATAAAAAAACATAACAAAGCTAACAAAAAAATCAGCAAATAAACCTTACTTATGGCAAAATGAAAGCAATATTTTATATTTTAAATATTATTGCATATCACATTTCTCTTTTCCTTCCTCCAAAAATATGATATAACGCTTCCTGCTCTCTTTCAAATTCTTGGCCATATTCTTACTAAGTATTATTGCATGCATACATGAAGACATATGTACCTATACATATATATGCATATATATATTCATAAATGTATACATAATATGTATATGTTCACAGTTCAGTCTGTGTAATCATGTTTGTATGTATGTTTACAACTTGGTGTGATGTTGTCTGGAAGGTTTCATGTTTTCCACTCCTCATTTGTTTATATTCTTTGTATAGAACTAACCTAAATGCCTTCTCTCAGGGAACTAGCTTTCATTGTACTAGGAAGCACCTAATGCAAGAGATTTTTGTTTGTTTGTTTTATTTTTACTTGATCAGTACTCTTCTCCTATCAATGTAGTTAACCTGTAAACTTTGTTCTGATATAATTTACAAGGGAAGAACATTGGAAAGGGCTGAGAATAAGCTATTGATTAAAACTACATATTTCTGAGAGTACATTGAATTGAATACTTGGCTCTATTTTCTTGTAATTGAGTAGATGTTTCAGAAGAAATTAATGTTTAGCCTTTGTGAAGCTGAAAGAATCAACTAATAAGTATTTGTCAAAAATTATCTTATAAGAACAATTGTTAAATTAGAAATGCTGATTTATATCAAAATATTTTCTTCAAAATAAACTAAACACAATTGTTTAAATTTCTGCTAACTAACATTATGACATACAAAGTATATTATTTCGTAAATAAAAATATGTGAAAATTTTAAGGGTTGAATCTTTAGACAGAATTACAACAGGATGTTTGAAGAAAGTACATAAGTAGTACAAGATAAATCATATTCAAGATGAATAATCTACACAACAATTTAAACTGTATGTATGTAAAATTAGTTCTTTAAAAATAGAGCTTGGTTCTCATTTGCCACAGGAAGCATTTCAAAACACATTATAAGTCAACTTGGTGTTTGACATTAATTAATGCATTGCATATGTAAAATAGCAATTAATTACAAGGTCATATTGAAAAGCAATAAGGGTACAAAAGCTTTAGGATAATTAATTCAAGTTACTGTCTCTATTGATAAAATATACATTACCATAAATTAATCATTATTTCCAGTGTCTCTCAGAATGCACTTTTAAAAATAAAGCTGAAACAATAAAGTTAAATGTTGAATTGTGGTAATCTATTACTATCTACAAAAAGGAATATGTCATTTATCTTTGCAGTTATAAAATGTATAATCTTACATATTGTTTGCGTGTCAAAGAAATTGTGTCATCCATGAATAAAAAGAGGTCATTTCTGGCTCTAAGTATTTTGAAAGAAAATTTTCAAAAAGTGATAGCTTAAGAAGTTAGAGTAAACAGGAAGAAAACATTAAAAATTGGAAAAATCAAGGAAAAACTTTAAGAGTGTTTAGCAAACTAGAAGAACAATTAATGACACTTAGGTAAGGTTCTTTTAGTTTTTTGATCTTAAATTTTCAATGAGTTTTTCTCAGTAATATAAAAATAGATGATTACCTATTTCTTTTTAAAAGTATGTAAATATGTCTCTAAATGTTTTGAAATGATCTAATAAAAATCATAAACAATTTGAATTATTTGATTATTTTTAAATTATTGAGTGTTTCATTTCCTCAATAAGTGATTATAAAAAAAAATGTGAGACTAACAGTTGACCAACTATGAAGACAGAGCTCTTGTATTGAATCAAATATGAAGAAAATAAACTCAAAAAATTGATATATAGTCTAAAAACCGCCATTGCTACTTCTGTGACATTTATATTTACTTCAGTCTGCCTACCACACTGTGAGAATTTTAGAACTAAAAGTACCAGCATTTAAAGTTTCAAATAGTCTCTTTATTCTTGCCTGTATACATTTGATGTTATTAACATTGTTAATTTAATTTCATTAACATGATTTTTAAAACTGCTACTTTTAATAACTATACACACAATACAAGATACAATGAACTTTCTTTTGTGACTGACATACCAAATTTATTCTTTGACCATTTACTATATGTATGAATGTTTTCTAAAAATGGACTATGCATCTAATAGGTTTTCTCCTCTGTTTTGTCATGGTTGATGGTACATATTACTTATTTATAAGGTAGTTTTTCCATACACTTTCCACAGAGTACGGAAAATACAAATCGGCAAAGAAATTCCCACCCCAAGGCCCCCAGTTCCGCGGTGAATACTTTACTCCCTATGTAATTTACCACTGATAGTGTATCCGGGTATTAAACAGGATCATACTTTGAAAAGTTAGCTTCTTCTTATGTAACGTATATTCTATCTTCTGGCACACCAAGCTGAGCAGGTGTCACTGGATGTACAGAGACATGTGGAGTCAATGAAGTAGGGCTGTCAGAGAAGATAGACTTCTCCACACACTTCCAAATTCACAGATGCTGTTGAGGAAGTTTCTGCAAGATGCCTTTCTTAAGCTCAGTATTACCTGGCACCTCAGGCTGCTGCAAGCGCTGCCAAGGGTCCCACCAACCCTTGACTAGGCAGCATGCCATGGCAACAGATGGGCACAAATACACAAAATTTGAGATGTAAAGGTGAAATACACTTCTAAGGATTAACATCACGGAGGGGGGGCATTGAAAGAATCACTGCTATGATTAAGTATTCTTAGCACCCGCAAATGCAGATTCCTTTCAAAGGAAACTAACCTTTAAATAGCTTTTGAGTTGTATAAGCAGTCTCTGGATGATGCAAGCAGAACACCTCTACTTACTCCATGCTTCCAGAAGTATTAATAACATCTAATCTTTGTCTCTGTATCTAGAATATTATTTTTCTAAGGAGGTCACTCTTGTTTATTATGAGAACATTCATTGTTTCTTATTTTTACATGTCTTTTTACATCTATACTTACAGTTTCCTGTTGTGTGTCATTTCATAAAGTGATTTCATAAACTGATTTTCTTGTTCAGGATATGGTATGTAAGATAAATTTAAATATTTATGATCTATCTCAAACATCTAGGGTCAGATTATAGTAAAAAAATTTAGTAAATTTTCAACATAAACTGATTATATATTTTATTCCTCAAATATTTCTTTACTTTCTTTTCTGTTTTATTACCCTTTTATTATTACTACTGTTAATATTTATTAGTACTGTTACTTTTCTGCTTTATTACTATTGTTTGCCTTGTAATTAGCCCTGCCCAGTAACACAGCTAACCTGTACATGCTCATGTGCAGATTATCTCACTCATGTCTGTTCCTACATTATCATTACACATTTTTACAATTCAGCAGTTATGTGATTATGTATATCTATTTCTGTAAGCATTGTTGATGATTCCTTTTCTTTGTAATTTAGTACACTTAACATTTTACACAAATGTTGCTTATATTCAAATTATATGCCCATAATATATGTAAGACAGACTGATGGCATGGAATCTAGGCTTCCTGAAGATTTTGCCCCTTGACAATATTTAACTAAAATATAGGAAATGTTTTAAATAAATCTATGTGAAAAAATATCAAGATTTTCAAACATGAAATTTGAAACTTTTAAAAATTTTCTATTGTTTTATGGCCTCAGTCATTAACATTAATTATCATTAAATAGAAAAGAAGTAAAAATCAATTAAAAGCATTCAAAATATGTGGAACTTAGATAGATAACTTAATATTTTCTTGACTTTTAACATAGAAAACATGAAAGTGTTAACTAAACATAAGGAAATGTGTGAACACTCCTTGGAAATCTTTCCAATTGTATTAGAGAGAGAAATTAAATATGATTTATCAAATAAAATTTGCTAATAAAAAATTTTAAAAGTTATATAAATATTTATATATTTGTAGGATTAAAATTTCATATTTGAACAAAACTACATTATATACATATACATATATATTTATATATATTTGTCAATAAACAAAGGTATAGTCCTGGGAATATAGCTAAGAAACAAAGCTTTTGTGTAGTATGTGTAAAGCCCTAAGGTATAGAAATAACACTGCATTCAAACACATTTTGTGAAAGTAGAGACTATGTCATCATTTAAGATTCAGACACAGCAATGAAAGAAAGATTACATTCTGAAGTATATTTACTGGTTTTGTTTATACATGATTTTTGATATTCTTTAAAACATCTCATTCATACACTTCTTGTTTGGTTGTTTGGTTGGGTTTCTCTGTGTAGCTCTGGCTATTTTAGAACTTACTCTGTAGACCAGGTTAGTATTGAAGGCATGCACCACCATTGCCCAACTGTAGTACACTTTTGATAAAACTAAAACATGTTTTAGCTTTGTAGTATTGTAAGCTGGATTTTCATTGTGCTTCTAATGAGTTTGTGGGCCCACATTATATGATGTTCATCATAATTTTATTCAAGACATTTAGAATATAGTAAAGCAACCATGTTAAATTTTGTAAATAAAGATATATGATATTAAATATATAGAATACATAAAAATACTTTTAAGTTCTAAACTGATAGAAAAACTTCTACATTCTTGGTTAATTCTCACAAATGTAAGTCAGTTTTGGAGGAGGCATTTACAGAACTTATTTTATAACTGTTCTTTATATTGAAATTTGAAATGTAATGTTTAAAACTTAAGTGATAGAACTATGGTAGAATAAAATTGTCTGCTCGTCAAAACAGTCACCATTAGTTCCTATAAGTTTTCAACACAAAATGCCAAGATACCTCTATGAATACATGGCTAACATAGAATAATCTCAAACAGATGATCAAAAATATGTAGTAGAATAATAAAGAATGGTTTCTGCAATGGTGATATCATCAGAGAAATGAACAGAAGAGAGCAACACTGCCCAATCTTCTAACTAACCTGGAAAAAAGCTGATTATTTACTCAATGTTGTCAACAGTCAACACTTCAACACAATAATGATAGTTTATGATGTTTTATCTTAAATAATGAATATAGAAAAATTGTGTGTAATATTTATGAAATATTTTAGAAAATAGTCTATCAACTAAAATCTATAGCATCTTAAAACAATAAACGAATGAAACTAATAATGGAACTAAGTAATAAATTCTCCCTAGTGCATATTAATTTCTATGCAGCAAGCATAGAAAACCAAACCTTCTTCTAGATACCAAAAATGCTTCTGAAATTAATGTTAAATACATACCCCCACCCCACCGATGGATCTTTTTAGGTGTTTGGACTCAAAGAAATCAAGTTGACTATTTATTTGGATACAGCTAGTCAATGGAAAGTTCTTACGGTCAGAAATATTCTTATTGATATTTGACTTCAGTGATGAACAGAATTCCGTTTGTTTACCAAGATATTACTGGGTTTGAACTAATCATCTATTGACAAAGATCTGAAAGGAATACTCTAATGATTCTAAAATTGTGTTTAATTTTACTATAAGCGGGAAAAGGTTGCATCAAAATAATTTTATTATGGAAACAAAAAATAGCAAAATATTGATTGGACTGAACATTTCTAAAATGTGAATTACATAAATCTAATCTATATTTTCATTCTTTAAACATTCCATGAAGTTAACTTAGTGATCAAAAGGCAGAACTTGGTGGCTAAGTATTTTCTCAAATCTAGCACACTTTAGACACAGTTTTTCTTTTGACAAGGATGTGAACTAATTTAGGCAAGTGATGCTTTTAGTGCATTTCAAAGAATATTGGGCAAAGCAGGAAAGGAAAGGGGTCACAGGAGATATTGAAGATAACAGGCAGCAGCTACAGTTAGCCTCTTGCTGTAGGTGATGGGTACATAACTTTGATATTTCTTTACTCTTTATTTATTTATGACATACTTATAGACAGAATCTCATGCATCTTAGTCTGGTATACATGTCTCCAAACCTCCTGGGATTATCACATGGAGCATTCCAGCTTGTTTATATGTCACTGAAGTTTGAACTGAGAGTTTTTTGGTTTTTTTTTTTTTTTGTATGCTAAGTAAACAGTGTATCTAATGATGTACAGACCCAGCCTAAAATCTAGAACTTAGAGGGTTTGTTTGTTTGTTTGTTTTTCTGGTCTTACAGAAATATTTATGAAAATAAATCTACAGAATAATCAATTTTAAAAGTATGTTAGATAGATCATATATAAGGAAATGTTTTAAACATACCACTATTATTTACTTTTCTTAAAAATCATAAAATGATGCTTTAAAAATTAATTAATAATAGTAATCCTAATTAATACTTTATGTGCTAAGTTTACTATTAGCATCAGTATGGAATGCCCCCAGGATATAAGACATTTTCTGATCTTTTTTGACTGTAAAATAAAATATGAACACAAAGAATCAAAGTAAAAAATGGGACTGTTAGAATTACTTTGAAGAATGTAAAAAGACTCGATTTTTGCTACCATAGCAGTGAAGTGAAATCCGAGGTTATCCACTGTGGGAGTCACAGGGTTTTAGGGTGAGGCACTGAGAAAGCTGTTCTTTGAATGCTTGGGCTTTTGATCCTTTCTGGGGAATAGAAAAAGGAAGAAGAAAAAGAAAAAAAGTACCCTGTGCTGAATACGACTACAGCTCCAGGAACAACCAGAATTGCACCCCATTAAATCCAGTACATTAAAAGATATAAACAGCCCACGCCTGATAGTTTGACAGTAGTTGAATGATAGGCAAGTATAAAATGCACTAGCTAGCTTTTTCTTTTCCTGCAAATTTTTTGGAAAATGCAGGCAGCGTAGCATTCAGTATGTTGGATAGGACCAACTTTAAGTTTCTCTAACAAGTGAAGTAGTCTAAAAGTAAGAAATGTTCTGGAAACAGTTCTCTGATTTGATATGCTTTCTAGCATGCAGTGAAATGGCAAGGATTTCTTCACTGTTGTGATTCTATTTTTAGCAGTTGTTGAAACTTAGTTCATTTATATATTCTGTTGTTGATATTCAGAGTGAAATATATATAATTGACTAAGACTTCAGGTTCCTTTTAATGTCTAAATGCTTAAAGTAAACTTACTTTTAGCAAATCTATACTGTATCTCTCTCTCTCTCTCTCTCTCTCTCTCTCTCTCTCTCTCTCTCTCTCTCTCCAATATGCAATTCAGAAATAATACTTCAAAGGGAAAATTGGCTCACTATAAGCCTGAAAATGTAGAAAGCTACAAACATCTAAATTGCTGTATACTTGAATAGGCTATTTTAATAATGATAAAAAAATCCATTGCAAAGAGAACATTCTCAGTCCTTGTTATAAGGAGTCATGAGCATTCAAGGAAGATTAATTTCCTCAGCTATCCGAGGAGTTACCCTTCCACATGAATCAGCTCTCCTTTTTGTATCACAAATATATAGATATAGCTTATCCTTTCCACAGGAGAAGGGAGAAGTGTAACTCTGTTATAGATCATGATAAACACTTTCTTCCACCCTGACTGACAGGCATGCTGAGGATTTCTGTGAAAAAAAGATTAAAATGAAAATCCAGTAGAGGAAGAGGAGAGAGAAGGGACTGTTCAGCTCCATGCATACAGGTCATAAGGAGAGGATAAAGTCACCACATGCAATGTACTTCAGGGACAGGTTTTTATCCTCAAATCCTTCCCTGGAAAGAAGAAAACACATGTTCTTCTTGCCAGCAAGTTGTGATCTGAATCCTTGCTGTGGCTGTGTACCTGCAGGTTAGATATGTGTATATGTCAAGTTGTGCCAGAAATTCTGTCATATATAATGGTGTCCTACTCATGGAGCTTTGTTCAGATACTTAGACAATGGGGATAAAAAAAGAGACTAATTTTCCAGTATCTCCTTTTCTAATAACTCTCAGGATGTGAATGTTCAGTTTGCTTTTTGCTGTTCTCTCATATTAGCTAATACCTAATGGGCTTTGAACATGTGTTTTTCAAGTCTGTTCTTCTTCAGTTGTAAAATTTTATTTCTTTGATTGTTTGTTTGTTTTGGCTTTCCATGGAACGTATTGCTCCTTGTTTTAGCCAGTGCTGCTATAAAGGACATCTGTGAAATCCCTTTGTGGGATAACACAAACATTACTCATTCATCAAGATATCCTCTCTTGGGCCATCCTCCTTAATGGGAATAGAACTAAATTGTTTTTCTCTGGAAACAATTTGAAGATGCATAATTCTTTTCTGTGGAATTGAACTCTGTGGTGGCTGAATTAATACCTAAACTGCTAGCACATTCTTTTTTCCTTTGTATGTTTTTTCATTTGCATTAGATAAGAGATTTTTTCAAAAATGTTTTGTCTTTTAGCCTAAGAAAATTTTTGACTTATCAGGATATCAGAGCCATTGGAATCTACTTCATGAAAAACCCTAAGTTGCTGATTTCACCTCATTCTATTATATAGTAGTACATGTTTATAGATCATGGTTTCTTCACTCTCATTAAAAACTTTCCTATATATGGAAATGTATGTTGATGAGTACATTTTGTGTATTCATTCCTTTGTATTTAATGCCAAATCTATATTGATCAAAGAAGATCTGAGGTAATTCTATTCATTCCTACCTTTGTTGCTGTCTCTGGAAAAGAGTTCAAGGTATTTTCTATGACAAAACATTCAAGCTCTCCAGTTTTTGTTTCAAAGAATTATTTATTTTCTGTTTGTGAATATACACTGTAGCTGTCTTCAGACACACCAAAGGAGGGCATCAGATCCCATTACAGATGGTTGTGAGACACCATGTGGTTGCTGGGAACTGAACTCAGGACCCCTGGAAGAGCAGTCAGTGTTCTTAATCACTGCACCATCTCTCCAGCCCCATAATTCATCTGTAGTGTTATTACTTGCTACTATCTTCCAAAATTTTTACACATGCACACTGAGAGAGGGAAGGGAGGGAGAGGGAGAAGGAAAGAGGGACAGGGAGAAGGAGAGGGAGAGAGGAACAGGGAGAGGGAGAGGGAGAGAGGGAGAGGGACCCTCTAGACCCTCATACTAAGTATGTAAGGCTTAATACTTCAGTAAATTCAAGACAAACCATCAATGTTTGCACAGCCTAACATCCTTTCCCATAGTTCTAGAATGTTCTGAAATTTTGCATATAAAGATTTGTTATGAATTTAGTATAAGTGTGGAATTTGTGTTGTTTAATCTCCACTGTGACCTTCTGAGGATGTGGTACTTAATCTAATCAAAGTATTTACATAATTCCTACCAAGGTTGTAAAAGTTTTCATATACCTAGTTCATAATGTACTATTAAAACAAATGCTTATTTCTTATTAACTATGAACAATGTCTGTGTCTGTTTATAGACAAATTACCTGTCCTTAAGTAGATAGTCTACAAATATGTAATAATAAGTCAATGATTGATTGTGATCATATGGTGCTTTAATTAAGTCTCAGATCTTTGGATTCAACAGCAGACATTTTACAAATGGAGACATTTCATTGGCCCTAAATTTTCTTTTTGTAAGAGTACATTATTCCAACAACAAAGAAATAAACTTAAGACAGAAATGCATGCTCACTCATATATGAGGAAAATTGTAGTTAAAAGCAATTATGTTGCTACATTCTGATATAAAAATATTAATTTTTTTATTTACTATTTATTTAGATGCTAGTCAAGCTATCTATTTACACTAACCTATTTATATATTGCCCAATAGTTTATTAAATTGTTTATATTTTATTATATTGTTTATATACTATATTTTATTATATTATTTATATTTATCTAAATATACATTGGACATATAAATATATGTACATTATAGTTCTATTTAAATATCATTGGTAAGAATATTAATAAAATTTCACTACCTGTCAATCTCATTTAAACATAATTAACTGTAAGAAAAATATCTTTACTTATTTTCTCTTTTTTCTTTTTTTGGTTTTTCGAGACAGGGTTTCTCTGTGTAGCCCTGGCTGTCCTGGAACTCACTCTGAAGACCAGGCTGGCCTCGAACTAAGAAATCCACCTTTCTCTGCCTCCCAAGTGCTGAGATTAAAGGTGTGGCTACCACTGCCCGTCATCTTTACTCATTTCCATCTAATAACTTGAATGATCATGTCATCCACTATTACTAAATTATTATTTTGAAAAAAATTTTTCAAGCGTTGATGAGTTAAATTTAGGTAGAATAACTAAACAAAGAATAGAATAAAGTTAAACAAATATGAGATAACACTCCTCAACAGATCAGAGAATTTAGGAAATATTGTAAAGTGTTTATTTTATTATTGTTTTGTGTATTTTTCCTGTTTTGAAAGTCTTAGCCTCTTTCTTTAATTTTCTTTTCCTCAGTGACCACAGCAATGATTTGAAAGCAAAGCCACCAAAAGCACACTGAAGAATTGACACTTAGTGAAATAAGTCAGATATGAATAAATTTAGTCGATTTCTATTGCTTCCCTGTGTCTCTTTCCTTTCTGCAAATAAATTCTAAAATTCCTGGTTTGCTCATAAAAATTTGGTAAATAGTGAACATTTTGAGTAACTAAATAGATTCATGTTTTTTTTCTTTATTTTGACTTGAAAAATAATAAATGTTTTTCTATCATTTACCTTATAAATTCTTATCACTTTATAGCTATTTATGGGCTTGTAAATGAAACTGAATAAATCACAGAGCAAAAGGATTAAAAGTCTTAATGCAGGAGAAATCTTGAACTTGTTATATACATACATATTTGAATTCTTACAGTTATTACTCATTTTCTTCTTCACTGACTTGATATCAGAAAGCAAAAATTGATGATTGGGTATTGCATTTAATATCTGAAGGATCTCATTTGAGAAATCAGTAGTTAATATTTTTAATTTTAATATTCACTCTTGTTCTGGCTAGTGCCACGTTTTCTCTTTCAATAATCAGTAAATGAAAGGCAAGTGTTTCTCAGTAGTAACTCATTTTATATACAGAGGGCCACAATTAAGGCATGTCTAAAGAAAGAATGAAGAGTTAGCAGAATGGTTAAAAGAGATTGCAAATCCTCCAGAGGGGAAAGGGTTGGCTTCCAGCACTCACACAACATGGCTCATAATTATCTGTAGCTCAAGTTTCACAAGTTCTATGTTCTATTTGGTCTCTATGAGTTCAAGCACATACATGGTATACACACATGAATACACAGGCACAGAGAGAGAGGGAAAGAGAGAGAGAGAGAGAGAGAGAGAGAGAGATAGAGAGAGAGAGAAAGAGAGGGAAACTTGTATGAAATCTAACAAGAAGAGGAACTAGGAAGATGCAGAGATGTCTCATCAAGTCTAGGGAAGGGTCATATGGTAAGACTACTGGAGGGCTGACAAGACTGAGAAGCAGGTGTAGACATTGAATATTTTAGCTGTTAGAACAAGGCAGAATATAAGAAATAGCAAGGCATGACTGAATAGATTTATTTTGCTGCTGTTACTATAAATCAAAAGAGATTAGAATTATGTAATTATACAAATATTACCTATAGGTTCAAATAGAAGAAAAATCCATTAAAAGGCACAAATGTGATTAAATAAAGAACAACTGATCTGGATACTTCCTAAATTATAAGCCATACAAAGTCCATTCCATAGGAAATTGGTTTGCTCAAAATTAAAACATAATAATCCTTAGTTCTTAAAATACTACTTTGTAATATTAAGGTACCATAGGAGCAGATTAAAGGATGGAAAATAAACCATTCTTAGATATGTTTCTGTTTTTATACTACTGTTAATTCTTTTATTAAGAAGTCAAAATATGACCAGTGGCTTATTATAATTTCAATATTGTAGCCTAAACTTTTTGGTTCTCTTAACTTTATTTAAAAATTCCTATGTTCAGTTTAGGACTGGTTCCTAAATTATCACTGCACATCAATTTTAAATATGTGTTCCTTTTATCCACTTATTAAAATATACCACCTTTTAAGAATACAGACAATCTTTAAGTGGTTTCTAAACCTATATACATGTCTACAATCTAAGTGCTTCATAAAACAGTTTTTTTTCAATATGAACACAAATGAGTTCTTTATATCAATGAAATCCACATGAATTCACAGTGTTACTACAAACTCTAAAAGAAAATATGCCCCTTGCTGTGAAATAAACATAAAAACATGCTAATTGAAAGTTTTTTTAGTACTGTTTTTTAAAGGAAATATTTTCTAGTTATAATTACCTTTTCTGCTTCAACAGAAAAAACACCAGGTCTCAAACTTTATAAGAAAAGTAAAATAAGGTATTAATTCTTGTAAACTGAAAATTATAGTGAAGAATATTTCATTCTTACAAAGTATATTATAATCTAGTTTCCTTTACTATGAAGTTATGGCTCTATTGAAACACTGAAGATAAATATTATTAACCATAAGCAGGCAGGAAAGACCTGACAATAAGTTACTGGGATTAATTATTTAGAAATATGATCAATATTGAAATTAATCTACTGACAAACAAAGATGGAATATTGAATTACAGCCATTAATAATTTGCCTCCAGTTACTTTGGAGCTGATAGCCACATGAAAAAGTGGGATAGGAAATGTTAGTAAGACAAAAAGGTTGTTTCTGACTTCCCAGTGCTTTCTTGTATGAATATCAAAAGTGGTTTGAACAGGGAATAGGAGCTAGCACTTGTATCTGTTTAGTTTCTCCATCTATATATGGAGAGAGAGAGAGAGAGAGAGAGAGAGAGAGAGAACAATAGACCAAGGTAACAGCATAAAAGTCTGACTCTTCTTTCATGGAAGGTTAGGTAAAATTTTCATTAAAGGAAAAAAATAATCAAAAAACAAAAACAAACAAACGAAAAGAAAAAAAAACAAGCAAACACACACACACACACACACACGCACACACACACACAAATCCAAAGAAAAACCCCCAAATCAAAAACAAAACAAATAAAGAAACAAAAAGAAGGCCTGGTATATTTTCAAACAACAACATCCTGTGCCATGGTCCTGGATGCACAATTTAGCTAACACTATATTGCCTAAAAGAAATAAGAATGTCACATGAACAAGACAGCTCAAGAAGCTATAATACATCCAGTGCTAGTCACTTTTTGAAACAACAACAACAAAACCAACCAACCAAGAAATTAAAAAAAAAATAATTTAATCCTTTACAACCCAGATTGCCATTCATGTGCTTTCAAAAGTACTTTCCTACTTCCATCTTTTAAATAGAGAACCACAGTAGTTATAGACATAGATGGGTATTTTCAATGTTAGCAAATGGTGACTGATGGGGGTTGATACACGTGTGTTGCACTGCCTTGTGTTCCACAGAATTGTGAAGGCTGCTATTCATATGGAGCCCAACTGGCAGGTCAGAAGACAAAAGTGGGTTTGCCAAGAGATCTACACTTAGCTTATTATCATTTTTCTTAAGTAATGCATACACAGTGATTCTAATCTACTGTGTAAAATAAATGATAAAAATTTGTAGTAAGGTTTATATAGTCTCAAATATGGAAAGTGACAATACATTAAAGTTTGATTAAGCAACAATATCTATGAGTTCCTGCATTTATAGTGTTTGAAATAATGGGAAAACAGAAGCCTACAGAAGAGTGTTTCCATCCCTGGCCTCCAGTATTCAAACATGAGACTTATCCCACCTTGACATTCATCCATGACAGCCATAGGCTCTCAAAGAAAAATAGTAACTGTAACAAATTAGTTTTATTTTGCTGCTTGTATATAGTAAGTGATGAGGAAAATCCTGCCCCTACTTTTTGAAAGGTCATTAGGACAAAATATACAAATGCATTTCAACGGACTGAAGAATATCAATCCTGATGATTATGAGGGTGTCATCATCCTCTAATCCAACATTATTTAAAAGTGACCTAACCCTTTTCGTCGGGAATGGGAGATTTGAGAATATTAGGGGTACTAAACAATTTTTGACTTCTTTTATCTATGAGGCCCTGCCATAATTTAGGTTTTCTCTTCCTTTCTGTGTCATAAATAACCTTAAAATCTTTCTCCTAATTCTTTTTCTTTCATGTTACAATAATTTAATGAACCCACCACATGGAAGAAACACACACACACACACACACACACACACACACACACACACACATTTTAATATCACATAATTTTCTGACTGGGTGTCTTTATTCAGAATCTGAGTTCAAGCATCCACCTCAGGGTTAGAATGTTTACTCACAAGAAAGAGACAGACAAACAAACAAAACCCCCAAATCACTTTCTACCCAGTGCTCAGAACTTAGGTCAGAATACAGCCAGACCTCAACAGTACTAGTAGCATGTATATCTGGCTATCACTTATGTATATGGTTGGGTTCTCAAATCTGCTTGTTGTTTTTTTTTAATATTCTTCTACCAAAGGAAAAACTTCCATACCAAATCAATGTTGAGTGTTTCCATGGACTCAAAAACTGAATTATTATTTAATTATGCTTTTATGATGAAAATATGCATTTTTTATTTTTTTGCATGATGTTCATGTTTTTATTAGGAATTTTTGATAGCCTAAATTTTTATGACGGTGTCTCAGCTCAAAAGTAGGGCAAACAGAAATATTTTCACATTCTGTTTTATGTTAAAATATCAGAATTAATGAACAATAAAAAATTGCTATCTCACTTTTAATTCAGTGTTATATAGATTCTTGAGTAACAGTGTTGCTGCTATTGATGGCTCCCAGGACTATTGTGTCCTGAGTCATCCAGAAAACAAACAAACAAACAAAAAAATGAAGCACAAAAAATGAAATCTCTCTGACAATGGCAGATGAAGATTAAGACTCGGAAAACAAAATAAAACAAATGAAACATCCTTAATTTTCTCATTAAATTGGTGCCAATAATAATGCAAAGCCACAGGGGTATTTTGAGAGGAAAAGTACAATCCGAGGTTTTTGTTTTGTTTGTTTTGTTTTGTGTTTTCAGATGATGAGTATAAATGACCACAAGTTGAAAGTCTCATTCTGACACTATTTCAAGTAGAGTTAACATTGATTTCCCACTTGATTGTATGGGGACACTTTAAATATTAAAATATCCGAAAGAAAAACTGCATGTCAAAGCAGAGCCCTCCAAAGTGCAACAGAAATTGTTTCTGTATTCTCCCTTTGGAAAGCATCATTGTAACAAATCCTGATGAGCCCTGGGTCTGTTTCACTCTAGATTCTAAGAACTGTCTATTACCTTGTCATAATGTGAACTTCAGCTCTCAAAACTTTTCTTATCACATCTCCACTGGCCGATATCATTAAATGGTAAAGTAAAATTCCATTATATTGAATTTATTTTATTGATATTAGTTATTGACCTGATAGTATGAAAAACAGGTTGTGGAAATATGTAAATTCACTTAGATAATGAAGAGCCTTCTGGGTAAAACATATTTGATGACCTCTAAAATTTATTTTTGTAGTATTTAGTATTTTTTTCTGCAATTAAGGATTTCATAGATGAGTTTGTTATAATCACTTCATTTTAAACCCACCTTTTCACCTCCAACTCTTCCTCTGTTTTCTCAGCCACTCACTCGTGCCATCTTTTTCTTGTTTTTCATTTTATAGCACATTGATTCCAGTTTTGATAGTCTATGTTATTCGGGGTGTGGGACCATGCTGCTCTGGAACCACACCTAGAAAGCGAACAGATTCTCCTTTCTAAGGAACCATGAACTGTTAATAACTCACCATTGAGAGGTAAGGATTTATGAACCTCTTCCCCTTCCATACTAGAATGCTGACTGACTGATGCAGGCAACCACAGCTGCTTTAAGTTCTTGTGGTCCTACCAAGTCCAAAAGACCCTGTTTTGGTTCAGACCTCTCTGGTGTATGGCTCTTATCAATTGTTCTGCTCCATCTTCTCCATTGGTCTCTGAACCTTGGAGAGATGGATGTTAAATAGACATCTTGCTTGCAGCTGAGTACACACACTGTCATTGAATCTCTGCACTGTGAACTATTGCATGTTTCTGAATTAATCATGATACCCTGCAAAGTGAGCCATCCCTGATGTATGAGAGCTGCACAAACCTACACATGACTTTAAAACTATGGTTTAGAATGCATCTTGATGTTATGTGCATTTTGCACAATAAATCTGATGATTCTAAACATTCTACTTAAGTACTGGAGGCCAGATTTGTAGTATCAGTCAAGTGCATTGTCCTGTGGCATGGGGCTTTATTATAAAATTGTTGCTTAACATCTTTGTATATTGTGTTATTATTGTACCATGAGCTCATTTTATCACATTGATCATTATTTTAGTTCATGTGGCTCACAGAAGGTTAAGACCTTGATTTTTTTCTACCCAAGACTTGCCTGGCAATCTCTAATACCATGAACTAAACGGGCATATACTAATGCCTGAATACACTCAATGCCTGATGGAATTCTAAGACACCAGAATGCTCTGTCCATAGATTTTTTTCTTTTAATATTTTACTGGAATAAAACAAGGAGGATCTTTTATTTTTTACATAATGGAAGTCTTGGCTTGACATCAAAAGGTATGTAAATAGAGAATGTAGTGTGATATACACAAAGATCTTACAGTTTCAATATCAGAGAAAAAAGGTACAAATCTTAGGTATTAGTATACATATAGAATAATTTCTATTGTACAGTTTATTAGGTGAACAGTCATGAGATATAAATTTACTAGAAAATAATCAATGTGTAAGAGAGTTTGTAGATCAAGATATCATATATGAATTCTATCCTTACTAATTCATAATGGATGGATAGTATACTTAAATTTAGCCATTTTAAATATAATGCAAAATAGAGATAGCATTAGAAAAATGTAATCTCTACCTGCTTTTAAATTACTTTCCTTCAGTAAAGGAAAACCATGGTGGAAGAAGTTGCTTTCTCGTGTGGAATCTCAATTATGTGGGGAGTTCCTCAAGTCCATGTAAAATGGGAAGCAGAGGGATTTGAATGTCAGAACTTCATTGATTTTCTGCTCTCCCCAGTTTTTAGTCAGCCTGGGGCATCAGCTCCTGTCAGGTAGCTTCCAATTTGTGGCAGGCCCGCTCTTCTCTATTAATCCTCTCTAGAAACACCTTCACAAGTACTTCCATATATGTGTCTCCTCGGAAATTCTAACTCTATTCAAGGTAATAGTGAAGATTACTTTCATATTAAGTGATGTCAGCTGATACAGACTCAGTTGGAGTTTTGCTGAGACAAGACCTTTGGAGGACATCTGATGCTTGGAGGTTTGGAGGGAGTATAAATAAGACTCAACTGAGAGCAAACAGGGAGGGGAAGAGGTGTGGGGGAGGGGGGAGGGGGATGGGCTGGCATAGCTAGCTTTGCAACAGTTTGTTGGTCTCTTGGCTTCACCAATCTTTACTTCCTTAAAAGAGGAATTCCACAGTTGTGCTCTTGTTCTTGCTCCTCCTCCTTATACTTGCTTTCCCCATTCCCTTCTTTTCCCATCTCTCTACATGTGCTCATGGCCAGCCTCTTCTCTCTCTCTCTCTCTCTCTCTCTGCATTTATCTCAACTCCCCTCCCCATGCCGAGTAAATGCTATTCTATACAAAAAAATAAAATAAAATAAAACAACAAGCACACACACACACACACACACACAGAGAGAGAGAGAGAGAGAGAGAGAGAGAGAGAGAGAGAGAGGCATTCCAGAGAACTTCTGGTCTCCCTACTGGTCCTGTGCTGATTCTTTGGAGGCCTGGATGTTTCTACTGGATTGTTCCATTGTTGTGGATTCCTGTTACCTATCTTTACACTGCTGAACTGGATTCATGGTCTTGTGACAATTGGAGATTGAAATTTCCCCAAAGAACTATTTCTAAACAGGTCCACTTCACTCCTATTGTAATTACTTTTCTTTTCCACTACTTCTTGTGTGTCCTGGGCTAGAAGAGAGGTTAAATCATTTAAGGGCCTTTATTAAATGTAGGGCTTGAAAACTGAAGGCAACAGTTAAGTCACATTAATGTTAATTTGAAGTAAAATCTATAGTTCAGATAAATGATCTAGTGGCTGATTCTATCATGTAAATTAGAGTAAAGACAGGTAAAGAAAATGTTATTCAAATATATATATACAAACATAAAAATATATAAAATAATATATAAATACAAATATATACAACATTTCAAAAATATAGAATAGAGATTTGAGTTTTATTTACTTATTGAACAGATTAATTATTCTGTTTTTCTTTGGCTTTTGATTAAGTTATAATAATAGTTTTACCACTGTTTAGAGTAAACTATATCTTCAAAGTCAGATAAAGGAATGAACAGGAAGATATATTTACTCATGATAATATTACAACAAGCAGAATATCAGATATATGATTTTCAAACAAGTAGATAAAATATTATACATATTTTTGTTCTATGTCTAAATACATGCTATAAAATGCACCCTAGTATCCTGTATAAGATTAAATGTCTAATACTTCTGTAATTATTAGAGATAAAATTAAACCATGTAATATTTTTTATTACCATAAAATAATAAGACTTCCAATAATAATAAAAAAACTGAATGGACAAAAATAATCAATAATTAATATGATCGCATAAGCCAAGTTTAAGACAAAGCAACTGAAGAATAAAATTGGGAAAAGGGAACTGGCAGGCAGTAAATCTGAAATATTGCACAAAAATGAAAATCTAAATATAGAAAATTTTTACAAATACTTCTAGAAAGCTAACAAAATTAAGTTAATTTACAGAATTTCTAATTGTTTGGCTAATCAAATTTGCAAATTAATATATAAAAGTACTATACAATAGCAGGAATGTTCATCAGATATTTTGAATCAGATAATACTTAGTCTATTTCAAGTCAAACATATTAAAGAAAAAACCAAAATAGCTTATTTTTTTTCAACCCCAAGGCCAGATGGTACACAAATTACTACCATTTGAAGATGATCTAATACCAATGCTTCTCAAACTATTGCACAAAATAGAAACAGAAGAAATATTGCAAAAGTAATTCTTTGAGGCCACAGGTACATGATATCTAAAATACACAAAGATTCAACAAAGAGAAATATAGACCAATTTCTTTTATGAACTCTGATATAAACATACTCAATAAAATACTCACAAATCAAATCCAAAACACATCAAAACATTATCTGCCGTGATCAAGCAGGCTACATTCTAAGGATCAGGGATATTTCAGTATATGAAAATTCATCAACATAATCCACTACATAAACAAACTGAAAGAAAACACCCATAAACATCCCATCAGATGCTGAAAAAGCCTTTGACAAAATCCCAAATCCTTTCATGTAAAAATCTTAGAGAAATCAAGAATATAAGGTACATACCTAAATATGTCACATAAAGGAAACAAATAGCTAACATCAGATTAAATGCAGAGAAGCTTAAAAATTTCACTAAAATCAGGAACAAGACAAGGCTGCCTAGTCTCTATCTCTCTATTCCATATAGTACTTGAAGTTCTAGCTAGAGAAATAACACAACAAAAGGATATCAAGAGGATACAAATTGGAAAGGAATAAATCACTATTTGTTTATAATATGAAAGTGTACACAAGGAACATTAAAAATCCTACCACAGAACTCTTACAGCTGATAAAGACCTTCAGAAACTGACTATATACAAAATCAACTAAAAGAAAAAAAAAATCAGTGGCCCACTTGTATATAAATGATAAATGAGCTGAGAAAAAAATTAGGTAAACAACACCCTTTATAATCTCTTGGTATAACTCTAACAAAACAAAGGAATGACCTGTTTGACAACTTCAAGTCTCTGAAGAAAGAAATTGAGGAAGATATCAGAAGATGGAAAGATCTACAATGCTCATGGATATGTAGGATTAACATAGTGAAAATGGTCATCTTACCTAAAGCAATCTGCATATTCAATGCAGTTCTCATTATAATTCCAACATAGTTCTTTACAGAACTTGAAAGAACAATTCTTGACCTCATATAGAAAAAAACCAAAAAACCCAGATTAGCTGAAACAATCTTGAACAATAAAAGAACTTGACTTCAACCTTACTCCAGAGCAGAAGTGATTAAAAACTGCATGGTGTTGGTTAAAAAAGGACAGGTTGATCAATGGAATTAAATTTGAAATCCAGAAATAAACCCAGAGACCTATGGACATTTGATTTTTACTAAGGAACCAAAAACTGTACAATGGAAAAGGACAGCATCTTCAACAAATGGTGTCTACATGAAGAATGAAAATAGATCCATATTTATTACCCTGTACAAAACTCAAGTCCAAGTGGATCAAAGACCTCAACATAAAACTTGGTACACTAAATCTCACAGACAAGAAAGTGGGAAGAACCCTTGAAAGCATTGGTACAGGGAACAATTCCCTCAACAGAACAACAATGGATCAGGATCTAAGGTCAAAAATTGATAAATTGGGACCTCATGAAACTGCAAAGCTTCTGTAAGACAAAGGATATTATCAATAGCACAAATCTGCAACTTCAGGATTGGGAAAGGATCTTCACCAACTCTATACTTGACAAGGATTAATATCCAAAATTTACAAGGAAGTCAAGGAAGTGGACACCAACAACCCAAATAACTCAATTAAAAAAGGGGTACAGAGCTAAAGAGAGAATTCTCAACAGATGAATCTCAAATGGCTGAGAAGCACATAAAGAAATGTCCAAAGTCCTTAGTCATCAGGAAAATACACATCAAAACATCTCTGGTTTTCTATTTTATACTAATCAGAATTGCTAAGGTCAAACACTCAAAAGATAGTACATGCTGGCAAGGATATGGACCAAGGATAAAACTCCTTCATTGCTAATGGGAGTGCATAGTTGTTGATCCACTTTGGAAATGAATTCTGTGGTATCTCAGAAAACTGGAAATACTTGTACCATAAGACCCAGCTATACCATTCTTGGGCATATACCCAAAAGATACTCCACCATTCCACCAAGATACTTGGCCAACTATGTTCATAGCATCTTTTTACATAACATCCAGAAATTGTAAACGACCTAGACATTTTTCACTTGAGGAACTGAAGAATGAATAAAGAATATGTGGTTCATCTACACAATGGAATACTATTCAGTAATTGAAACCCAATACATCATAAATGATGCAGAAGAATGATTGGAGATTGAGAATATCATCCTCAGTGAGGGAACCCAGTCCAAAAAGGACATATATGGTATGTAATCACTGTTAAGTGAGTATTAGCCATAAAATACAGTTAGCATATTATACTCCACAGACAGAAAGAAGCTAAACAAGAAGGAAGGCCCAAGCAAGGAAGCTTGAATCTCTCTTAGAAGCGGGAATAACATAGTCATAAGAGGCAAATGGAAGGAGGAAAATGGGAGAAAGGAGTAATGGGGAGGAGAGTTGGGGCTTCAAGATCAATTGTGGGGAAAGACAGGAGAAATGGCTAGATGGACATTAAAATGAACTGAAATCTGCAATTGATGGGAGTGAGGGGAGGCATCTCCAGAACGAAAAACAGACCTGGGAAAAGGGAGGTGTTTAAGAATTAATGGAGTTGACTTTAGCTCTGAGTTACAACACTGAGAATATGGAACCTGAAGAATCCTCCTCCTTTAGTCAGGCAGGAACCCCAGTGGAATGAGAGAGACACTAACCAACCCACAAAACTTTCAACCAAAATGCATTCCATTGTCTACAAGAAATGCAGGCATGGGGTATAAAGTAGAGACTGAGCAAATGTCCAACCAATCACCAGCCCAACTTTGGCTGGTTATTGGGCAAGCACCAACCCCTGACACTATTAATGATACTCTGTTATGCTTACAGACAGGAGCCTGGCATGGCTGTCCTCTGAGAGGCTCTACCCAGCAGAGGAATCAGATAGATACAGACACCCACAACCAAAGAGTGGATGGAGCTTGAGGATTGTTAGAAGGATAGGGGAAGGGTTGTAGGCCCCAAAGGGCATAGGAATTCCACAGGAAGACCAACTGGGTCAACACACCTGGACGCTTGGAGCGCTCAGAATCTGCACCACAAACCAAAGAAAATGCTTGTATTGGACTTAGGCCACCCCTGTCATACATAGTGTATGTGTCTTCATGTGGGTCTTGAACAATTAGAACAGGGACTATCCCAAAAGCTGTTTCCTGTAAGTGGGATATATTCTTCTAGCTGAGCCGCCTTGTCTGGTCTCAAAGGGAGTGGAAGCACCTAGCCTTGCAGAGACTTGATGTGCCAGAGTAGGGTGATATTGGGGCAAGGGGTGGCACACCTGCTCAGAGGAGAAGAGGAGGAGGAGATGGGGAAGGATTGTGGGAGGGAGTGATCTGGAGGGGGCAATGAGCAAGATGTAAAGTGAATAAGTAAAAATAATATAACCGTTTTTAGAACACTAGCAATAAGGACTAAACAGCAGCCTTTAGATTGGGAAAGGATCTTCATCAACCCTCCAGTAGAGGACTAATACCCAAAATTCTTTATAAAGAAGTCAAGAAATTATAAACCAACAATCCACATAACTAATTTAAAAATGGGGTACATATCAGCTAAGTTGCCTGCATTGGCTCCTGAGATAGATGCCTAACAATGGGAATATGTAACCTAAAGAGGTCACCTCCTGTATTCAGGCAGAATCCCAGAGGATGGATAAAGAAACCAACCCACCCACGAAACTTTTGATGCAAAATTTGTCCTGGATAAAAGAAATACAGGGAGAAAGATGGACCAGAGATGGAAGGAATGGCAATCAGTACATGGCCCAGCTTGAAACCCATTACACGGACAAACACCAATCTCTGGTATTATTAATGATATTCTGTTATGCTTGCAGACAGGAACCTAGCGTAACTATCCTCTGAGAGGTTCAATCCAGAAGCTGAATAAAACAGATGCAGATACCGATGGCTAAACATTGGAAGGAGGTTGGGGACTCTTATGGAAGAGTTGTGGAAAGCATTAAAATCCCTGAATGGGACAGAAACACCACAGCAGGAGCAATAGAGTCAACTAACCTGGACCTCTGGGAGTTTTCAGCAAAGGAGTCACCAACCGAAGAACATAAATGATTTGGAACGAGGCCCCTTGCACACGTATAGCAGATGTACAGCTCAGACTCCATGTGTACCTCCTAACAACTGAAACATAGGCTCTCCCTAGAGCTGTAGACTGACTGTGGTATTCGTTTGCCAACAGAGCTTTCTTGTCTGGCCTCAGTAGGAGAGGATGTGCCTAATTTGGCAAACTTGATGCCCCAGGGTGGGAAATACCCAAGGGGGACCCACCCTCTCAGAGGAGAAAGGAAAGGGATGCCAGAAGGGTCTCAGTGAGGTGGGACCAAAGGGCAGGAAGCACTTGGGATATTAATAAGTAAATATATAAAAATAAAATAATGGGATTCAGTACTAAACAGAATTCTCAACAGAGGAATCTCTAATGGCTAAGAAGCACTTAAAGAAATGTTCAACATCATTAGTCATCAGGGAAATGTAAATCAACAACCTTGAGATTCCATCTTAACATTCATCAGAAAGACTAAGATAAAAAATTCAAGTGACAGCACATGCTGGCAAGGAAGTGGAAGAAGGGAAACACTTCTTCAATGGTTGGAGAGCAAACTTGTACAACCCCTTTGGAAATCAATTTGGAACTTGATGTGGTAATTTCTCAGAAAACTGAAAATAGATCTATGTCAAAATCCAGCTACATTATTCCTGGGTATATACCCACAAGATACCGCAGTGTACCACAGGGACAATTGCTCATATATGTTCGTAGCAGTTTTATTCTTAATAGACAGAAATGGGAAACACCCTAGATGCCCCTCTAATGAAGAATGGATAAAGAAAATGTGATGCATCTACAAAATGAAATACTATTCAGCAATTAAAAAAAAGATATCATGACTTTTGCTGACAAATGGGTGGAACTTGAGAATATCATCTTGAGTGAGGTAGCCAAGTTTCATAAAAGCACATGTAATATGTGCTCACTTATAATTGGACATTATTAGCCATAAATTATAAGATAACCATGCTACAATCAACAGACCCACAGAAACTGAGTAATAAAGAGGTCTCAAGGGAGGATCTGAAAATCTTACTCAGAAGGGGAAACTTTCCAAGGTGGATAGGAGAGGAAGTGAGGAGGAAACACAGGGATGTCGATGAGGGGCGGAGGGAGAAGAGGGGTGAGAAAGGTCTCTGAGTAAGAATGGTAAAGAGGGCATATCGGGTGACTAGCAAGAGGCCTGGGCTAGTAGAGGATACAGGGAGTCTATGGCAGTGACACTAGCTTAGATTCCTACCACAGGGTGATATATAGATTGAAATGAGGGTGGAGGGGGACATAAATCCACACAAAAATCCTCAACCTGAATTTTGTCTTGCTTACAAGATGTACAGGATAAAGATGGAACAGAGACTGAGGGAACAACAAACCAATGACAGTCCCAACATGAGACCCATTACATGTGAGATAGTCAATCCCTAACACTATTAATGATACTCTGCTATGCTTGCAGACAGGAACCTAGAATAACAGTCTTCTGAGAGGCTTCATTAGCTGGTGATGAACACATGATGCAGAAACCCACAGGAAGTGTTGTGAAGATGGGCGATAGAATTGAGTAAGGTAGAAGGGACAAGGACAATACAAGAAGACACATAGAGTAAACTAACCTGGGACCACAGGGGCTCACAGAGCCTGGCTCACCAACCATAGAATATCCAGGAGCTGGACTTAGACCCCCCTATACATTTGTAGCAAATTTGCAGCTTGGTGTTCATGTGCATCCCCTAATAAGTGAAATGGGGAAGTGTCTAGGTTTCTGTTCCCTGCCATTTTATCCCCTTCCCTATTACTATACCTGCTGAGAATAGATGCTCTAGCGTGGGATGATACCCAAGGGGCACTCTCCACCTCTGAAGAGAAGGGGAGGAAGCAATGGGTGGAGGGATTTATAATGGTGACACTGAGAACGAGGGCTCTGTGGTATAAGGTGAATTTAAATAATATATAAAATAAAAGCTATTTTGAATCCAATAACATAGTTTATTTCAATTCAAACACATGAAAGAAAATAACTCAACATAGATTAAGATTTTTTAAAAAAGGATTTACTATATGATAAGAAAAAATAGGCAAAACCTTTCAAAGTTCAAATGATTTAAACTATTTTTGTTCAATTTTTACAAGATCCATACATCTAGAGTTAATATAAAACATTTTCTAGGAACTGAGCAATGACAGCAGAATAATATCGTCACAAAAAGTAATTAATGTTTACAATGGGAAACTGAAAGAATTAGTCATTACTCTCTTGTGAACTTAAGATATACTAAAATATAAGATTCAAATGGTTGTTTCTTTCTTATAAATTTATTGCTAAACAATGTTCTTATTTTGATGGGGAACAGCAGTTTCCAAAAATACCAGAAAGAAAAAAAATGAAGAAGAAACAAATAAATGGTTTTTAACTATAACTCAAGAAACTTCCAGCAAGGAGATTAATAATCTAAAATTTACTCAACCCATTTCAAGACAGTAATATCTAATATCAGATATCATACTTTTTTTTAAAATACTTGCTTAATTCCAAACAGTTATCCCTTGAACAAACTACTTATTATAAAGTAGTTACAGAGAAATAAGTGTCTGGAACACTACACCATCCCTGTCCTAAAAACAAGGTAATACCACTGAGTCTGAAATTAATAAATCCCTGAAAGCTGAAGAATATTGTTTTTCACAGTTCATGTTAGCTAAATTGCTAAGTAATTACAAGGATTTCCTCATGTTACCCACAGCTTTATGAATCAACCAGTTGGTAAAGTTTGGAATACTTTGAGAAATAGGCACATTCAGGATAGCATGTTAATAATGGTAGCAGATGCATTTATCCTTTGATTTCTGACACTTTCATCTATTGGTAAAGGACACAAACCCTCTGTTCATTCCATTTACCATTTTATCTCCTCATTTGTATCTTAGCCTATCAAGACCAGTCATAAATCTGGACAAGTACTAAGAAAACCTTTATATACAGCTATGCACATATGTCTGTATTGCAGTGATATTTACTGTTCTGTTATATGTGGGTTTTAGAAGGAAGGAAGGGAAGGGGGAAGTGATATAATTGTATTATAATATTAAAATTTTTAAATAAGAACTTGTAAAGAAAAATTTTAAAACCTAAGTGAAGTAATCCAAAAGAAATTATTCTAATGTATGTTTCTACTCAAATTAATTATTTTTATATAAAACCTATCTCTAACCTATATATATATATATATATATATATATATATATATGGAAAGTTCTTGAGTTTTTCTTATACTATTACAAAATATACATCTCGTTTTTAGTATTCACCTGCACATGGAATTTTCAAACACATATTTTATTCTTAAAAAGTTCAATGCATTGAGTTATATTCCTTAGGGACTTATTATTTATTTGGAGAAGATTAAGTATGACAATCAGAATTTATATTTGATACAGCTGCTACTTCATATTTAAAATGAAAAGATTTTCTCATTTTAAATGAAACTTATGAATAAGTTTAGGTAAGGTTGAAGAAATCCTTGAAGAATCATGAATATTTAGATTGCTTAATTAAAAATAAAATGTCTTATTAATGGCTATATAGTATCTCTTGCATTCTGTCTATATTCAAAGCTTGCTATTCCTATAGAGATATACAGTACAACGATCATTATTCTCCATTTTCATTTCTAAATGAAGAAAATTGACCCCTGACTATATTTCTCAACATTTCTCACACACAGTAGTCACATGACCACTTACACTTAGTCTCAGTTTTGAAGCAAAGGTCTAAGCAATTTGATAGTGTTCAGTGCTGACAATGCCCTGTATAGTGTACTATAGATCTTCAAGTAGAATATTCATGTTCTCAGTGAGAAACATAGGTGTGCTATCTATGATTTTAATGATGTTTTAGCTTCCAAATTGAAGGTGACATCCATAGATGAAAGAAGATGTACATCATAAGACATTTGTCTTTCTTAGTCTGAGTTACCACCTTTCCCATTTTAAACCTTTGCAGCCTTCTAGCTCACACAATACTCCCTTGCCAAGAACAATCTTGTTCCTCTAACATGAGAGACCTCCACATCAATTTATGTTTACTGGTATCAGTTTTTTATTTGAAGTGAATTTTAGTACTTTTGAATGTAATATGTTACATTAACAAGGTATCTAAATAAATTTGCTTTTGAAAACTACAGTGAATCTTCTGAAACCAATAACAACATTTGAATCAATAAATGATAAAAATAATTTTGGAAAAAATATAATAGATTTTACCACTGTAGAAATTATATTTCCAATGAAATAGAACTAACTCTCTATATATGTCAATATTTCCAACAGACTACATTATCCCATTATTAACTAAAGCAGTCTATAGCAGAATCTAATATTATTCATTTAGAATTCCATTCTGCTGCACAAGAAGCAAAAAATTACATAAAACCATATTTATATAGCAATAATATATATTACTTTATCAGAATGATGCTAAATTTACTATTTATGGACCAACTATTTTTTAGTACTTTGAAAATTTTTTCAAAGATTTTCTAACTAAAGATTTAGTATTTCATGGACATCAGGCATCTCTTTAGCTATATATTTACAGTGCTGGACAAAACCAGATGATTTTCCAAGTTATATTTGTAAAGTGTTTTATAGACATAGTCCTTTAAATGACTGAAGTCCTCTGAGTGAGTACTATATGTATTAGCAATCATCTCAGAGGGCAAGTCCCACCCTAATATTCCCTTTGTCTTTTATAACACTATATTCTTGATTTCCCTTCCTTGGGCCCACTATCCCTAGTTCCTTTGTAGCAACCTAATCTCTGTGGATATTCTAAATGAAGTACATGCATCTAAGGCATTTGGAATATTTAGGCATTTTATATTATTGTATCCCTTGGTTTATTGAATTTATATTTATGACATCATTTGGTTCCACTTGAGCTCATAAAGCTCATATGGGCTCTTTTCTCTGTTTTAAATTTTCTCTTATTAAGAAAACATTTTGTGATGCTCCACCATTCTACAAGGACACTTTCTCAACTATGTTCATAGCAGCTTTATTTGTAATAGCCAGAAACTGGAAATGACCTAGATGTTCCTCAACTGAAGAATGGTTAAAGAAAATGTGGTTCATTTACACAATGGAATATCACACAGCCATTAAAAACAAGGGCATAATGAATTTCACAGGCAAATGGATGGACCTAGAAAATGTCATCCTTAGTGATGTAACCCAAACCCAAAAGACATGCAAGGTATGTACTCATATACAAGTGGATATTAGCCATAAAATACAACATAACCATGCTACAATCAATAGAACAAAGAAGCCAAATAACAAGGACCCAGGGAAGGATGGTTGAATCTTTCTCAGAAGGGGAAAAATAGATACTGGAGTTAGATAGAAGGCAAGAATTGGGTGGAAGAGGTGATCGAAGGGGTACAAGGGAGAAATCTTATGTAGCAAGAGCAGGAGAGAGAAATAAGGGAAATTGGTGGGGCAGGCCAATCTCTAGGATATACCAGAGACCTGGGATGCAAAATGAGGCCCCAAATGGTCTATGGTGGCAACCCAGCTGAGAATCCTAGCAGTGGTGGATATGAATCCTGAAGAAGAGTAGAGGAAAAAGACAGCAACCTACCCATAATCTTTCCACTAAAAATATACCCTGCCTACAAGATGTACAGGAATAAAGATAGAGCAGAGACCACGAGAATGCCAAACAATTACTGCCACAACTTGAGACCCATTCCATGGGCAACAACCAATTTCTAACAGTACTAATAATCTTATACTTGTAGACAGGAACCTACCATAACTGTCCTCTGAGAAGTTCCTTCCAGCAGCCAATGGAAAGAAATGCAGAGACTCACAGGCAAACATTAGATGGGGTTGAGGGGATTAAAGAAGAGTTGTGAGAAAGACTGGGGAACCCAAGGAGGACAGGGACTCCACAGAAGCCCAAACAGAGCCAACTAACCTGGACCCTTGAGAGCTTCCAGAGACTGAATCACCAACCAAAGTGTGAACACAGGCTGGAACTAGGCCCCATGCATATTTGTAGCAGATGAATATTTTATTCTCTACAAAAGATCAATGTGTTTGTCTAGTTCTTGTGTTACATTTTCTGAGAGTGCAAAATTCATATCTTTTGCAAAAAAAAATTACAATGAGAGTATGTATGTAATAGCAGTTAACGAAAAGTGAGGACAAGAGGTTGAAGGAGAGTGGGGAAGGGTACATGGCAAAATTTTGAGCAAGTAATGCAAAGAAGAAATGTAATTAAAATAAAATTTGAAAAATGAAAAAATATAGAACCTATTATTTAATATTCACCTTTAAATTTCCTTCTTTTGAAGCAAGCCTCAAATCCACTAAGTAGTTTATTAAACCATAACTGTCATGACACGATTCTACCAGTAGGCACAGATTGCTTATCAGATCAGTATTGAAGTTTGGATTGTGTTGAACTGGGTACAGCAATTGTTGTCATTTTTTCCTTGGCAAACTTCATAGAATCTTCCAGTAGTATGGAAGCTATCCAACCAGGAGGAAGTTTCCCAGGTGTTATGAAATTGATTTCTCTATTATTTACTACCAAAATGCATGGTGTCTCCAGCAATATTGTATTACTTTGTAGTTATGGTAGAGAACAAAAGGCAATGGCCAGACCTTCTGTTATTCTGGAGAGTCCTATTAAATTCCAGAATAATAATGCTTAAGGAGATACTAAAGATCAAATATTGAATTTTCCATGCAAAAATATATATCTTCTAGGAGTAACATTGTCTACCCAATGAAGGTTAATTCCATTTAAATTCATTTATTTAAGTTCTAAAGTTTTAAAAATAGAGACCAGGTCTCATCATGTGACTCTGGCTAGCCTGGCAATTGGAATGTACAATAGACTATCTTTGAACTCACAGAGATCTGACTGTCTGTCTCTCTTACCCAACCCAAATAATGAGATTAAATATGCAGGAGACTGCCTGGAAAGTTATATTTGGCATAGCTTACTAACAAGTGGATTGACATGAGGTTGTGCATACAGTGTTAGTTTCAGTTAGCTAACCCATAACTGCCTGCACTTTGTAATTTACTCACTGCCATCCCTGCTTAACCATCTCTCCCACAATATCATCCCTGCTCTTTATTTCATACATATTCCACTGTCCTTGCTCTTTTCTCTTTAAGTTGGATTTTAAAATAATAGGCTTCGCTCTCCCCACTACCACTTTTTGGTCTGCTAAACCCCTTCATCCCTCATATTGCAATGTATCTTCTTGCTGAAGCCTATTGATCTTGTAATCAACTCATTACTCTCATCTTGTTTGTAATTTACTATTACTCTCACCCTTAGTAGGCTCTACCAAAGGTCTGTTTATGTTTTGTTGGCTTCCATTTGTGCTCCAATTTAAATACACACACACACACACATTCACACACAAGATTTGGAGCTAGAATTTACATATGCAAGCAAACATAAAGTGTGGATGTTTCAGAGCCTGAGTCATTCTCACTTGATCTAATTTTTGTCATTTCCATCCATTTACTTGCAGATTTTATTTCAGTTTTCTTTACCATTGTATATCTGTGTCATACTTTTCCATTTATCTGGCAGTGTACGTGTAGATTGATTTCCACTTTTATACAGCTTTTACCCCCTTTTAAAGTGAAAATAAATTCTTCTCTCCTACAATAAATCCCAACAACAGTTGTAAAGGAATCTTAATCCAGTAACATGGATGCTCTGGGAGGAGATTATATCCAAAAATATGATCAGACGAGAATTCCAACAGCTATGCACCTCTAATACCTCTAGCTTGAATAAAGACATGAATTTGTATATACCTTTAAGTCTAAACAATGACATCTAATTGAGGAGCCAGCAAAATGACAAATAAGAGAAAGATTTGACAGAATGAATCAAAGCTAGGATACACCACCACACTCTCATGAGAACAGGCATGAAAAGGAAGGCTACATAAAGAGCAGTGAGGCAGGGAGAGGGGAATGAGTTCAGTTCAACTCACTTATGCTCAGATCTGTTTGGAGCAGTTCAATTCAGTGGGGTTCTGAGCAGTTTAGTTCATGAGCTTCAGAGGCTGTCTTTCCAAGCAGAGCAATCCAGTCAGAAACTGGCAAGAGTCAATTTGAATAATTCAGCTTGGAGAGGAATTTGAGTCAGAACAGCTGAACTGAATCAGCCAGGAAGAATATAGTATGGGCTAGAAAGAGTGAATTTATTCAGCAATAAGTCTCTGGGTCTAACACAGTCTAGGTCTAGGTTAGCAGATGGAGGCTTGAAGTTGAAGCTTTCAAGGTCTGGGTTTGCAGAAGATTAGATTTCGTGAAGGCTAGAAGCTTCCAGGCCCAGGCCTATGGATAGGTAGACCAGAAAAGGGAATGCTTTGAGCTCAGCCCAAGCTGTGTATTTGCACATCTTGCATAAGGCTCTTATCCCTTTCTCTGAGGAAATAAAAGCAACATTTATAGTCACAAACAATGTCCCTTACTTCTGCTTGTCCTAGCTTCCCCCACCCTCCCCAATACTTCTGATCTACCCCTCCTTTGTTTCTTTTTCAAAGATTAACAAGTCTCCAAATACAACAGCCAACCAGGATAAAACAAGATACATTAAAACAATAGGAAAACCATTTTAGGGAGACGGGACAAGGTAACCCAATAGGAGGAAAACAGTTCCCAGAGCAAGCAAAAGAGTCAGAGACACACTTCTTATTTTAATTTGATTTGGGCTATAGGATTTTTAAATAGGGAATCTTAATTGAGCAAATTTCCCCCACCAGATTTATCTGTGGAAATGTATTGGTGCCCAGTTACTGTACGCATTCATGGACCCTTCTTTGAATTCATGCCCTAATAAAGAGATGTTTTCAGGAAATCCTGCTTCCATTATGCAAGACCTCTGGTAATATCAGGTCCCCTACACTGGGACATCAAACACCCTCAGGCCTCTCCTCACATTAATGTCCAACAAGGCTATCCTCTGCTACATATGCGGCTAGAGCCATGGGTCCCTCCATGTGTACTCGTTGGTTGGTGGTCCAGTCCCCAGGAGCTGTAAGCATTAAGGTTTAATCAGACACCATGCCATTTACTTGTGAGAGAAAGACAGAATAATCATGAGTTCAAGATAAATCTGGACTACATAGTGTATTTGAATTCAATCTGGACTATATGAGATACTACTGAATAATAAAAGGAAGGAAAAGCAGACTAAGGGCACATTAGTATAGTTTCATAAATTTAGTTTTTAATATATGATTTGTAAGAAAGGGAACTCATCAATGAATATCTGTTAAGACTTTATATTTTCAAGAAATTATGGTAGAATGAAATTGATTAATGAGTACATATTGTTGAAATGTGAGATCCACTATTAATAACATTTTAACCCAGTTGTTTTTATATTAATACCAATGTTGTTTTTATGCTGGTAGACTTACTATGACCTCAATTAGTATTTTCAGTATTTCTCTTTTTGTCTCTGTACCTACCTTATTCTTTTGTCTGCTATATTATATGTTTTTAATTTGACAGCTATCTTGATATGTGAAGTGAAAAATTTGAAGATGGTTTTATTTAAAGAAAGTAATATACAAGAAAAAATATTTCAATTCTTTATAAATCAAATATTGTCATGCCACTCAAATCCATGACACCATATTATGGACTTTCAAATTCATATGTATACTTCAGTCTTTTCTATGAAATACATATGATTTGGAAAAAGAAAAAAAATGGAGAAAATCTAAAGCGTGAGATAATAGTTTAAATGGTTAATATTTGTTGAATCAAACAAGTAACCCAACTTGTAATCAACCAAACAAATATGCCCACTAAGTTCCAAAATTATAATGTAGGAACTAGTAAACAAATTCAACCAAATAGCTCAATAGTGAAATGAATGTAAAAACATACCTTCTAAAAACTAATAACAGAGCTTATATGCAGAAAATAACTTTCTTACAACAACAATATGATAGGGTGGTAATAAAGACAATGTATTTAAAAGGCTGGTTTCTGGTCCATCTGTATCAGCATCAACTTGGTACTGGGGAAAATTCAAATTCTCAGACCTCTCAGCAATTATGCTGGATCAAAAATGAGGACTGTAGGCACCATTGTCTTTAATAAGTCCCACAGGTGAATCTGACACACATTCTACAAAAACCAGTTTTCCTTGTGACTTAGCTGTACTTTTACCTTAAATAAAGTGTGGATGTTATACATATTAAATCCTGTTGGTATTCAATTGCATGAAATTGCCACTTATTTTGAATAAAAGGGCAATAGGAAATGTAACATACTCCAGTGTTTTCTCCAGGGGAGTAATTAAGTCTCCGTTTCTCCCTCTCTTCCTTCTCTGCCTCCATCCCTCTCTCCTTCCTTTTCTCATTCTCTTCCTCTACTCCTGCCTCATGAATGCTCAGCTTTCACTACTTCAGTATTATCAGAAAAACATATTTTTTAATTAACCTTGAGTCTGCTAACTTCTTTGATAACAGTGTTGTGTAGTAAATACGCCTTCAATTGTTAAAAACAGTGATTATAGGACATAGAACCAAATTTCTAACATGAACTTTTTATAGTCTATAATATTTTAATATTCACTATCTCCTAGAGACTCATGCATGGAATGATTGGCAATCAGCTGGTTCAATAATTTTTGGGAAATGCTAAAAATATCAGGTAGTTGAGCAAGTAGATACATAGGGTGTGCTTTTAAAGGATGTGCCTAATTGTCGGTTGCTTCCTTTTTGCTCCCTTCTTGTTTCTTTTTACTCCATTCTGCTTAGCTCTTGTAATTACATGAGTAGTCTCATTACAAGATAGCATGAAATGATGCTAGGAATTTTCATATGGATGACAGGAAACGTACCTTGAATGCATTTCAGAGATTGGCCAGAATCGACCTATCAGAGTCTCTAAGGAGAAACACTGTAACTTTCTTTAAAAGATATCACTTGAAAAATTCCAGGCATATGTACAGTTTGAAGGCTACAAATAAAATTGTTTTCCTAGATTCATAAATGTCAGAACGCAGAGGCTACTACAGCCACAGTCTATGAGGGCCTATGTACCACTGAAAGTGGTATCAAGCTGGACATCATATAATGAGAATGCATTGCAGGGAGTCAGGTTTCCACAGATTTCTACACTTAAATGGAGAGGTCCACATGAGTATAAGTACTGAGAGTGTGAGACTCGTTTCATCAAGGGAGGAACACTCACACAAGTTGTCCATTCCCAAGTGGTCAGCCCTCAAAACATGTGTTAGCAAAGCTAAATGATTTTCATAGTTTATATTAGCACTTTTACTCAGAAAATAGATGAAGTTAAAGAGCATAGGGGAGGTTATGCATGGAGGCTTTCATCAATGTTTCATAGGAAGTCCTAGAATCTGATAGTTAATATTCAGATTCCCTGCAGATAACCCATAAAAGGTTAAAATGGGAAGCGTTGAGGGTTTTGTATATATATATATATATATATGTTTCTATGTATGTATGTAAGTATGTATGTGGATGTATGTGTATACACACATATATGATATGTTTATATTAATGTGCATGTACATATGTACAAATATAAACATATATTCTCTTTTATCTCTTTTGTTTCTCTTTTTACTTACTGCTGAAAAATATACTACCTAGATGGAATATATAAATAAGAAAATGTCACAATATTTTAACGAAAACACCCATTACCAAGTTTCAAACTTTATGTCACAATATTCCATGAAAAATACCATACAGACTTTGGAATCTACTCCCATGGTTAATGGTTATGCTCAGATGCAGTCTTTAGGTGATTACAAAACCAAGATGGTACTTGAGATATGGAGATTCTCAGGCCTCAAGAGGACAACCACATCTGAAGCAGTACATGCAAGCGTCTGTTACATGGTCAAGAGAACACAGCAGGTGCATCGATCACATCTTATGACAGCACTCCAGTCTCTTGAAACTAATTAAAAATCTGCTATGGAGACATGCAGCAAGAATGTTGAAAGGAAAATAAAAGCTTCACATGAGTGGTGCAACTGGCATAGCAATTATCTGGTCTTTCATCCGTCACTTCAAGTGGGAACACTGTGATCTATTCCTGGGACAAGAGAGTGCAAACTTCAGATTTGCACTACCTATGTTGTGATTTTTATCTTCTATTAACTCTCTCTCTTTCTGCTGTCACAGCAGCCCTGGATTGTATCATTGAGTTTTATCCCTTTTCACATTTTCTTTACAGCAATACGATTACATTGAATGTACACAAGACTTTTACATCTGAAATACATTCTTTAGAACAGAGAATTTAGAGTCCAAATCTTTTGGAATTGCATGCAGATATTAACAGTTGACAGGAACGTATAAACTATTAGTGTTGGACTAATTTGGTACTGTTCAAGAGGTGATATTTTAAGACTAAGCCAGACATTCAATTCACTAGTTTTTGAAATATGTTCAAATTGTACAAATATTTTTAGACTGTGTATTTTATTGAATACTTGTTTAAGCTCATTTCTTTGGATTTCAGTATAAGAAAGACAATTCCTAGTACATCAGTCTCAACAATAGAATATTTCCTAGAGAAATTTTGAAGTGCACAAAAGTTGCATATTTTGTATAGCATTCATTTTCTAATTTCAGTTAGCTTTGAGAGATTGGAATAATGTTAATGGTCATGTTCAGGTACCTGTTGCATTCTCTTGACAATGTAGGAGATTTTCATATGTGCTGCTTTAGACACTGTTATTCTCTTGAACCTGACAATTTCCAAATCTATAATTTGGATATTTTTAGGTCCATGTTAGTTTATCCAAATTTATTGGCTTCTGTTTTCTCCTCCCAACAGCATGTCACAGAGAATACTGCTCTCTGAATGCTAAAGTCCATCACGATTGCATCCAGAGGAAGGATGAGGGCCTGGGAGATGATGCTTCTCTCAGTCATGTATTCAGTGGATAAGAATTTCTACAAGAGTCTAGCAACCCAAGCATTCTCTCCTACTAATCATCCAAGCCTGATGCATGAGGACAGGTTTTGAAGTCCTTTCTTCAGGTGAAATGAATTCCAACTACTTCATTGTCCTCTGTCTTTGTGTCTGTGTGTGTGTGTGTGTGTGTGTGTGTGTGCATTTTATTTATTTATTTTTATTTTGAAACTTTTTTAATTTATATTTTTACCCTCCAGATTTTATTCCCCCACCCTGTCCACTCTCCAACTGTTCTACATCCCATACCTCCTCCCTAACCCCCTGTTTCCAATAAAGATGTCCCTACCCCCAACCCCCATTCCACCTGACTTCTAAACTCCCTGGGGCCTCCAGTCTCTTGAGGGTTAGATGCATCATCTCTGATTGAACACAGACCTGGCAGTCCTCAGCTGTATATGTGTTGGGGGGCTCATATCAGTCCGTCTTGACACTAACTTTGACTTATTTGGTAAGATACTCTCAGTTAAGAAATTACATCAAAAAGATTGTCCTGTTGACATGCCTATGATATATTTTCTTGATTGCTTTTCTGATATGAAGGAGCCAGACCATGGTGGCGTGTTGTATCACTACACATGAGTGCCTGGGCTGTATAAGAAATGTAGCCAGAGGAAGCAAACCAGAAAGCATTATTACTTTGCATCATCTCTGATTAAGTACCTGCCTCTAGGTTCCTGCCCTGGATTCCTGCCTTGATTTATTTTTCTTAATTACCTCAATGATGAGCTATGAGAGCAATATGTATGTCAAATAAACCATTTCTGCCACAAATTTGTATTGGCCAGTGTTCATCATAGCAACAGAAACAAACCAAAAACGTGGCTACTGGTCTATAATTCTTCCCAGCTCCAGTTTTCACTCTTTAAATGTTTTCATAGAAGAACGTCGTAATAAAACAGTTTTACGTAATTTCTTGTCTTAACATGTGTCTCTGGTAACTCAATCTAAGATAGTGAATAAAAGCATCTGTATCCTTAGGAGAGACATTTCAGAGAGTTTAGAAACAGCATATCTGGTTGATTTCTATCTACTGTAATGTGCTTTATTTTCTTCAATTTGAGCATGATGAAAACAATTAAAATGACCGCACCAATTTCTTCCAATTTAATTTGTAACTGATGAATTATTTCTCATTTGAAAAACATCAACTTCATTAAAGGAAGATTTAATCTAATTCATTTGGACTGTATTCATTATGAGTGGGAAAGACTCAGTAGATACTAATACATTGTTTGAATCTAGATATACTTAAATCAGTAGAAGAATGTGTTAGGGTGACAATAAAAGTGTAAATAATCAGCAAGTAAGATAATTTTAACAACACCATAATCATCCCCCCATACCTTTTTTTTTTCTTACCAAGTTCTCTATGGTAAACCTAAAATAGGAAACCTATATATCCCTACAAATGTCATCTATGCATATATGTGGTTTATCACAGGTGTATACCAATGATGTAGAATTTCAGATCATCTGCATGTATGGAAAATAGGAACTACACTGATGGACAATCTTTGCTCTTCAGTGTTCCATTGACCCACTAAAGAGTCCTAAGAATGATTTGAGAATCCTTGCAGCCAATTGCTTTATCACCACTACAATGACATGTTGCCCACAGTTCTTCCACTGTAAAAAGATTTTCTTTTCATATGCCTACATCATATGTACATTTTTTATTTCAAAATTTTGTAATTTTAAGTATTTATTAGTTGAGCCAAATAGTCAAATATTTGTAGACACATTGGTCATAGCTCTGATAAATTTCCATGAATAATTGGTCCCATCCCATTTTGCACTAAGAAATTAAGAAATCTAATGCAGGACTGGTAAGCATGCTCAGTAGTTAAGAATGTTGGCTGGTCTTTCAGGGGTGGTTGTTCAATTTCCAGACCCCACATAGCAACTAACATCTCTGTTTCAGCTGGATATGTTCCTGTTTCCTTACCTCATGGACACTATGAATACATGTTGTGCATAGATATAAATTAAGTCAAAATGCCAATGTACATAAAAAATAAATGACTACTTTAAAAAGGCTAATAATCAAATATCTGCAACAAATATTTGAGGATATTAGAAATTTCAGATATTTAGATTAGATGTAGATGTAGATATATTGGTGATAATGCATGCATACTGGTTGATAATAAATCAATAACCACAGTGTTATCACAAACCTGAACAAACCTATTAGCAAAGACACACTGATGACTACATCCCTATTAAAATCTGAATTTTGATTTGAAACAGAAAGTATATTTTTACTATACAAATGAAGAACTTAGACACTTAGGGAAGGATTATTTATAATATGTCACTATTTAAGACATAAGAAAAATATTTAGTGCTGTGAAAGTACCAGACTTCAAGCAATCACTTCTTGAGAGGTCCCATCTTCTTAAGAAATCTTGTTCCAAACATGAACATTCATGAGAATTAGACTCTGAAGTGACAGACTCGGATGATTTAGGAAATAAGCATAACATTCATAGGCACCACTTCAGTGAGAGTTTAAAATGATAAAAATTGTCTTTACCAGAGTGTCACAGGAATTGCTGCCACCTCTTCTGCCGTATAGAACTCAGGGGAATGATATTACCCTTGTCAATCACTCTGCTTTCTTCTGTAAAATTTCCTTAACAATTTTTGAAAATATGTATTGCAGTTTTTCTATACTTTAAAGTCACTTGTAAGTATGCATATTTTATATTACTGACAGCAAATTTAAAGAAGGCGGAAAAATATCTAGCCATATTTCTACTCAAGAAATAATTTTTCTTAATAATTTCAAATCTTTTATGACTTACAGTTTTTCTTCTGTAAAAACCATCAACTAATGTTTCTGAGTTTACAAAAATTATATGTTTATTAAGTAATATGACAATCATATATTGCTTAAACTTATTTATTTTTAAGAAGGAAGTGGAAATGCATTAAATTTGTTTGGGTTTATTGAATAATATTAAGTAAGGTAATGTTCATAATATATACCAAAATTTCAGACTATTATGAAAAGCAAAGCCAAAAAAAAAAAAAAGACAAGATAGAAAGGATTCTTCATGAAGAATAATGCTTTTATATGACAGACTTACAGATGCTAAAGCAAATGTTAACCACATATTACAATGATAAACTATGAATTTATAATAGTATGCTTTGTTGGTTATTTATTATTAAATTGTATATTTATAGTATAATGAGAATAAGTAAAACCCTAAAACTTTTATTGTATATTTTATCATACAAGTAGTCTTTTTTTCCAAACTGTTAAAATTTTTTCTTCTAAGTCCCTTCTTTGTTATTGTCCTGATATAAAGCAAATGTACTCCTGACATGATTTTTTATATTTTGTTTCATAAATTCTGTAAACACTTGCTTATTATATAAATTTAAGTAAGCTTAAGTGTCTTGAAAGTAGTTTATAAAAGTTATTTAGATGTGAAAGACAAAGTATATTATCTCTCTTTGAATATACATTGTTATCTGTAATTCCACAAGATATTCAAGATCCTTAATGTATGTTTGAAGTATTGCTGTAATTTCAGCAGAGGCTCCAAAACTTTGTCAACACTGCTTTCATTTCCACAGACCACTCTCTTAAAGGCCTTTATAATTTAATGAGTAAATTCATAAATATTTTATTACTTTAATGTTTTTTTAACCAAGATGTTCAATATTGCTTAATATCATAGTTTTCAAAAACATATAACATAGAGTAAATGGAGTTTGTAAATGAAAATTAGAAGATAAAAGGAAGGTAAAAGTGTAATGTCTGTATTTATCATGGTCAATAAAACTTTATTGAGGTATTTCTATTTATTTAACTTTAGGTTAGATACAGAAAATGAAAAGAAAATTATGACAAATTCATAGAACTCACAATCATTGTATGTTTATAAAATGCTTGCCAGGAAAACAATAATAAAATTTAAGAAAAAGGTTAAAGGAGAATGAAAAATAATTGTCCTTTTTTTCTAGTCTTTTCTCTATTTCTTTTTTCCTATTTAGATTCCCTCAATGTATTGTTTTAAACATATATATAATTGAAGAATAAATTAATTGTATATTTTGTTATTAGATTGCTAAAATATATTTTTATAAAAATTGGAGACAAAAATTCAGTTTTTTCAGGCAATTAGGATGATTTTAAATATAGTTAGAAGTATCTGTTGTCAGGTTTGGCTGAATCATACTTAACACTGTGTTTTTTCCAACTAATAATATCATGAATTTTTTTATTTTCTTTAAAATGTAGATTGTGATTTAAGATCTAAATGCCTCAAGATTATTCAAAGGAAGTAATCACATAAACCAGAATCTTCTTCACTGTGTCATAAGACTAAGAGGTTCTCTAAACAAAAATCTATACTCTATTTTAAAATTAATTTTATATATTTATTTACTTTAAATACCAATATCAGCCCTTCTCTCAGTACCCCCTCATGCAAGACCTTCTCCCATTCCACCATCCCCTTCTCTATTGAGGAAACCCAGCCTCTGGGTGTCAACCACCACCACCACCAGCTACTACATATCGAGTCAATAGATGACTAGACTTATTCTCTCCCACCAAGGCCAGACCAGGCTGTCCATTTAGGAGCACAGGATCCACAGAGGCAGGAAGCAAGCTCAAGGACAACCTTGGATCCAGTTGTTGGGAGACCAGCATGAAGACCAAGCTGCTCACTGATAGCTGTAACATTTGATACATAATAGGATCTGTATATTTATTAAATAGCTAGTCAATAAACAATAAGAAGTAAAAAGTAAAATATATATTTTTAATATAAGAGCTGAACAGGGGAAATCCCACAAATTATAGCTCTGAAAATCTCTGCCCTGAAAATCTCTGCCCTTAAGAAATCCTATATAGCTTGGGTGCAAACTCCTCAGCCAGTCCCACAATACCCAGAGGAAGATCCCCTCCCAGGTGCTCTAACATGCTCAGTATCCCAGGATCCCAGGATCCCAGGATCTCAGGAGCTTGGTTACACCAGGATCTCAAGGTCACAAAGGCAGCTTGACTCCCAGGAGCTCTGTCACACCCAGGATCTCAGAAACACAGCAATCCAGAGATGGCTGGTCTCTAAGGAGTTCTGACACAACCAGGATGAAAGGAAGGACAGGCTCCAGTCAGATAAAAGGAGCGCAGGTAGTACTAGAGGTAACCAGATGGCAGGAGGCAGGCACAAGAACATAAGCTACAGAAACCAAGGTTACCTGGTATAATCAGAACCCACTTCTTCGACCACAGCAAATCGTGGATATACCATCACACTGGAAAAGCAAGATGCAGATCTAAAATCACTTCTCACATTCCAAAGGGAAGAGCTGGAAAGGGGGAAACATTTGAAATGTAAAGAAAGTATGAAAAAAAATGAAAAATAAAAATAAAAAACAAAACAAAAAAAACCAAAAAAAAAAAAAAAAAAAAGTCATAACTCCCTTAAGAAGATACAGGACAACACAGGGAAACAGCTAGAAGCCCTTAAAGAGGAAACACAAAAATGCCTTAAAGAATTACAGGAAAACACAACCAATCAGGTGAAGGAATTGAACAAAACCATCCAGGATCTAAAAATGGAAACAGAAACAATGAAGAAATCACAAAGGGAGACAGCTGTGGGAGAAGAAGTACTGAAAACATAGACCTAGCAGAGTTACACCAGACTTCTCACCAGAGACTATGAAAGCTAGAAGATCCTGGGCAGATGTCATACAGACCCTAAGAGAACACAAATGCCAGCCCAGGCTACTATACCCAGCAAAACTCTCAATTGCCATAAACGGAGAAAACAAGATATTCCATGACAAAATCAAATTTACACAGTATCTTTCCACAAATCCAACCTTACAAAGGATAATAGATGGAAAACACCAACACAAGGAGGGAAACTACATCCTAGAAAAAGCAAGAGAGTAATCTTTCAACAAACCCAAAAGAAGATAACCACACAAACATAAAAGTAACATAGGAAATAACAGGAAGCAACCATCACTATTCCTTAATATCTCTTAACATCAATGGACTCAATTCCCCAATAAAAGCCATAGACTAAGAGACTGGATTTGTAAACAAGACCCAGCATTTTGCTGCATACAGGAAATGCACCTCAGTTACAAAGACAGACACTACCTCAGAGTAAGAGGTTGGAAAACAATTTTCCAAGCAAATGGTCACAAACAAGCTGGAATAACCATTCTAATATGGAATAAAATCAACTTTCAACCAAAAGCTATCAAAAAAGTTAAGGAAGGACATTTCATGCTGGTCAAATAGAAATGTTTAAGGGGTAACTTCAGCAAGTGTTATAGGTATCTGATGAATCTCAGTGTAATGGCCTTGGGAAACATAAAGGAATGTGGCTCTTTGCTCAGAGTGAAGCTAATATATCTTCAAGGGAGAACATTGAAGGTATTTGAATTTTATAGTTACATTAGGGAGATGAGTTCTATATATTTTAGAAGACTAATATTTATTTTCTCTGAATATAATCAGGAGTTGTCAACTTATTTCTAGTTGAGTGTGACAGTAGTAAGGTTTTTAAAACCTACTAAAAACAAGTAACATTAAATGTGTGACTTATAAGATTGAGCTGTGTGCTATTTTGAGTATAGTCAACTTTCCTTTGTCATTTCAAAGGAGAAAAAAATGAATGGCCTATAAGACTGAGAGTTGATCTGTTAGAAATAATTTCTAATTGCATAATATTTTTACAATGTGAGTTAATTTACTTTAATCATATTTATAATGTCAAAATACAAGATGATGATGATATTGGTTTCTAAAGTTTTAGCCTAGAAAATAGCATTTTAATTATTATAGAAATGTTTACAAGTAATTTCATAATTTATTACTTCTATATTTAATTTTTACATGTTTCTCATAGTTCACCATTGTATATAATACTGTGATAGATATCCCACAGTACATATATATGTTTGTCAACATAAATTCCGAGAAATAAGTTTATTAGATAAATATTATGCACAATTAAAAAATTAGATAAGCTTACCAACTTTATTCATAATTTGATCTCCTTTCATTGATACTCTGTAATCACAGAGACAACTGAGGGCTTACCAGCCTTTGTCTAGAGAGTATCAATCAGTGAAAAGTTATCAATTTGTCAACAGGAATATAATTACCATTAGAATGCATTAAACAAAAAAAAATAATTTAAGTATTTTATGTTTAACTGATTATATTCTAACCTCAGACACTGGATAAAGAAAAAACTTTCACAATAAGCTGAGATCTAGTTCAAAGATCACTGACATATTTTTGTTGTTGTTGTTGTTGTTGCTGTTGCTCTGGAGTTTTTGTTTGGTTGTTCTTTTTGTTTTTCTTTTTGTTTTGTTTTTGTTAAATCTAATGGATAGTTTCACCTGAACTCAATAAACCTTCTCCTGGGGGGAAAAAAAGAGTGAATTAGGAAATGCATGCTAATTGACTTCTGCAATGCTTGAATATATATATATATATATATAAATCATACTTTTGAAGTATGGTTCAAATATATATATATTATAACAATTAATGTAAAAGTAAACCATACTTTTGAAGAACAAAAATAGTATATGGGAGGGTTTTGAATGTATTAGTGCAGCAAATGTATTATAATCTCAAAAATAAAAGAAAATAATAAGGAAGTCATTTCAGATATATATTCTAGATTAGAACTCAATGGAAGACTATCTGGTAAGCATTTCTTAAACAGTAAAATGTAAAATTACTTTTGCAAACATATGCTTGTAAGCTAAAATAAACATAAATTTAAAGTTAGAACAAATTTTTAAAAGAATACATTAATCTACTATCAAACACCAAACCTAAAGGAAATAACTGTGCTGGCTGGAATACTTATTTAGAATTTCATCCTGCATATATGTCTACCAAGATGGCCTGAAGTACCATATTTTACTGCTTTAGAGTTGTTTACTATGTCTTATAAATACTGGGAGGATTGTTACAATGGTACTAACAGCAATTTTCACTCCATGACACTCCATGACACAAGGTTTTGGGGCATAACTATTTTTCAATATTATCTTGCTCATTTGTAATAAAGAATCTCATCTCTAATTTACTAATTGTTTTTTTTTTTCTTCTACTCATTCATGTACTTCAACAATAAATGAAGATTGTACAGCTCACCCACATATAGGACTTCTTTCAAGTTTTACTGGTACATATAGTACTCTCTGGTTTGAAGCTGATCTTTTATTTTTACAAAGTCCCATAGAGGCCCAATAGAAGCAGTATATAAATGGATAAATTTGTTTAAGTGTTTGGCAGCTTAAGTTCTTTTGTCTATACAACTTTACTTTTTATATAGAGAAATATTGGTTCCCATTGGCCTGTTCACTTTTGTGTCTTTATCACTTTCTAATTCTGGTGGGTGGTATAGAGAATAGTAATATATTAGATTTTATTTTAAAATAAATCATGATGAATTTATGAATTTGTTTTTGTAATGTTTATTATTTCTATTTGACTATTCTATATAAGTCAGCAATAATAATTTTATATCAGAGAAATGATTTATGACTGAAATGTGGATGAGGCATAGTATTGGAGGCAGAGATTGGGTGGAAGGAGAGAGTGTGGAGACTGGTGGCTGGAATTGTGGAGCATTAGAGGGTTGATGTAGAAAGCTAGTACAATGGAAACTTCCTGGAATGTAAGAAGATGTTCCGAATGAAGACTCCTGGTAAAGAGCAATTTGTATTCTCAACTGCGCATCCCTTGTCACCAGACAAGGTTTCCAGTTGTAGGATTGTCTTGCATTCAATTGAGTGTTGGCCATCAGGATCCCATAGAAATCTGCAAATAACCCAGACTGTTGCTAAGACACATGGTTGCTTTCTGCAAATTAACAGTGGGGTTCTTTGCTGTGAACAACACTCACACAACTCATTGAGCATGGAAAAGTTGTGCTTGTGCTTAAATGGAGCTTCTACTCCTGCATTTTAGTCTCTTTGCTGGGGCAAAATTATTCTGTTAGCTACCAAAAGAGAAACATGAACATCAAACCAATCATAAAACCTTTGACCTACAGTCTGTCCTGCAGGCAAAATATGCTATGGCAATGGTGGCTCAGAATTTGTGGGAGTCGATTACAAATATCTGATTTGACTTATGGGCCACAGCATGAAAATGAACGCATAGCTACATTGTTTAGGTAACCAAGAATGAGATACTAGATAACCCCAGCAATATAGAGTAAAACCAAATATAGTTTACATAAATCAGTAAAATGACTTCTAGTGATATTCTGCTGTACTCATTGTTCAGTGCCTTATGCAGTCATCATCAGAGACACTTACACTGGCAGCAGATTGAAACAGATTCAGAGATCCATAATCAGATATTATACAAAGAGAGTGCCTAGATGGAAGAAAGTCTCTATAAAACCTTCCTTCCTCTGAGCTCATGGAATCCCAAGAAAGGGTAAGCAGAAAGACTTTTCAGAGCCACAGGGGCTGGAGGAAATCAGGAGAACAAGGCCCTCTCAATCAACCAAGCAAGAAACATATAAGGTCAAAGAGACGGATGCAACAAGTACAAAGCCTAAGTGGGTCTGCACCAGGTCTTAGGCATATATATGAGAGCTGTTAGCTTAGGATTATTATGGGACTTCTGAGCATAAGAAAGAATTGGTCTCTGACTCTTTTGTCTGATATTGAAATTCTTTTACTCTTGTTAGGTTGTCATGACCAACTTTGGTATGATAATTTTTGCTTGATCTTATTATATTTTTATTGGTCAAATTTGGTTGTTATCTCTTAGAAGCCTATTCTTTTATAAAGAAAGACAGGAACAGAATGGATCGGGGGGCAGGAGGGAAGGAGCTGAGATGAGTGGAGGGATGGGAAACTATAATTGGTATATGTTGTAGGAGAAGGAATTCATTTTCAATAAAAGAAGAGATTAAAAATCTAAAGAAAAAAGTCTTCATTGAAGATAATATTTGCTTTTTATGAAAACTTTCTACATTGATCAAATATGTAATTATTTTCTTTAGTTAATTGACCAATGATATTTCAAAATATTGAGCATTGTATATGTGATTTACTTTTTTTGCATCTTCAAAATTTTTGAAGGTTATAATTAAAAGAACCTTGTGTACTCCTCAGTGATTGTCTGGTGTCATTTTTTTTCTTTTCTTGTCAGTTCTTTGAGAAATTCATACAAGATATCTTAATCATATATATTTTCCACCCATCCTGAATTTCTTCTATATTTACACACACCTCCTGTACAAGATGAATTGTGTTTTTTAACCCACCAACATTAATTTGTGCTGCTCTTAAAAGTTTTGATGTATATCATCCATAAAAGCTTGGTCAACCTATTAGGTATTGTCTCTTAAAGAAAATTGACTCGCTGGGCAGTGGTGGCACATGCTTTTAATCCTAACATTTGGGAGGCAGAGGCAGGCAGATTTCTGAGTTCGAGGCCAGCCTGGTCTACAGAGTGAGTTCCAGGACTGCCAGGGCTACAGAGAGAAACCCTGTCTCTAAAAACAAAAACAAAAACAAAAAAAAAAAAGAAAAAAGAAAAGAAAAAGAAAACTGACTCTCTTTTCCTGAGAAGTATCAATCCATGGAACCTTAGCTTTTGGTGGGAGTCCATGTTGAGATTTTATCTGAATAAATCTTTCCCAGACCTTGCTTATGCTTCTGCATCTGTGACTTTTTATGTCCACCTGCTCTGTTGGGTCTGGAAGACAATGTTTTCTTATAGTTGTCCATCTCTGACTTCGTATTCTACTATTCTTCTATCTATACATCGGTTCCACAATGACTTTTATTTTTAATCTCCTGATTAAATGGATATATGTGTGTGTGTTTACATTTTTTCCTGTCAAAATCAATAATTAACTATGTAGAGCTTCTACATTAATGTCTTCACATACTGTCAGCCTTTTTCTGATGTTTCTATATTCATGTTAGCAACTAAAATCATTACATTCTTTATTTTATCAATTAGCCAATATTTTGGGGCATTTTTTTATTTCTATTCATGTACTTTTGTTTATAAACAGAAATAATAATGTTTAAGAAAATGTTTTCAAAATGAAAGATTGCCATATATATTTTAAGAGATAAACTAGTGCATTTCTCTTATTCTTCTCAAATTTTGTAACTTATGTTTCTATATTAAAAATAGAATTATAAGAAAAAACAAATACACTTTTTTACCTTAAGTTTTACATTTGTTAGGATCTTAACCCAAACAAAGTGGCCCAAGTAAGCCTAGGAGCAACAATGTATAATATCTGCACACAGTTACATTGTTGGATGCACAGGAAAGTTTACTTGCTCAGATATATAGAAAGAGTCTTTTTTGCAGATATAAGATGGTTTATTGCTAGAAAAAATAAAAGGAAGTAAAACCTAGAACAAGTTTTGTTTGAGCAACAGTGGAAAAGACCATGAAATTCATACCCCTGTGTCAATTTAGGACATATTACACACTGATTTTTATTACCATCATCCAATGAAAGAAACTGGAGAAATATGAGGGAATTCTCAAACTAAGAATAGAAATAGCAAATAAAGAACAGAAGAAACATGAGATGATGGTGGGAAAGAGAGGATGGTTGAAAGTGGATATAGAAAATTTAAGAGAGAGAGAGAGAGAGAGAGAGAGAGAGAGAGAGAGAGGTGGAATCAAGGAGAGGGGAGAGGGAGGAAAATGGAAATCAAACTGATGGGAGTATCTAAATGAAATGCAGATTTTAACTAGAAAAGCTTCATAATGCAAAAATCTATAGAATTCCAGCAATGGCAAGTATTAAACTAAACATTTTCCAAGGGTTTCCATGACATCAATGTTATGCAAAAAACAATTTACTATGGCCTTTTACCCTACATGCTCCCCAAGTTATCTGTTGTAAATAGATGCTTAGGAGGTGATTATAATCCAGAACCAGAGAGGGTGTTTTCAGTAACCTATTAGGACCACTAAGGAAATACTTTCTTCTCAGTTGACAAAACTCTTTTTTTGCCTTGGTAATCAAACTTCCTTGGGAATCTCAGCAAAGCTGGACTCAGCTAGTTGTGAAACTTTGTTTTATTTCTTCCTGTTTATATCAGTGCCCTCCTTATTCAAATCTTACCTAAGCACATTTCCATAGTACTTCACTTACACAGAAAATATGTTTCAGTCTCCTCTTTGGGGACCCCCCCCCAAAAAGGGAAAAAAGACATCACAGTAAGTGGCTGTATTTGCTCATCTGGATGTAGCTATAACTGATTTAAAAGAGATTTTTGTGATGAAGATATGTTCTTTCTTCTTCTTAAGAATTTCATAGCTTCCCATAAAAAATAAATCCTAGAAGTACTGTGTTATGTTTTGTTAGTATAATGTTTAGAAAGGACTCACTGCATTACAAGCCTTGTCATACTTGAATAAAATTCCTGAATCTACATAGGATCTCAGCATGAGCCTGAATAAATGTGCAATATTTGAGTACACATGTCCATGTTTGTGTTCTGAGATATGTATGGATATTATCCCATATGTATCATATTCTATATGAATCTATTAATGTAGTATTATTTTAAACACAATATATTTAAAAATAAGAATGATTTTATCATTTATAGAATTTTGCTAATAAAATAATATAATTTAATATCAAACTAAGAATAGTTATAAACGAATAAATAATAGATGCAAAATTACATGAAGTACTTAAAAGCTTGTACTCGCCACTTCTATTACTTTTAGAAAAAAGAGAAATGGGAGGAGTAAGAGCAAGAAGGAAGGAAGGAAGGAAAGAAGGAAGGAAGGAAGGAAGGAAGGGCAAAAAGAATCTAGGGAGCTTTCATTGACATTAACAAAAATCATTTATATGCTAGCAATGTCATGTTTTTTCCAGTAGTGTAATATATTCATTTTGAAGAGTGTTTTTCCCTGGAAAGAATATATTTCAACTCCTGAAGAAATAAAGAAGATGGCAGGTGGCATGTGCCCTTCAGTTTGAAAACTCTACTTCAGTTTTATGCCTCTCAGTACATCTTTACTACTATACCAACTGCTTTGATTGCTCAGCACACATGGAACCATACCCAGGAAGATATGAAAAATCTAACTTTCGAGGAGAAAAATTCTATCAGTATTATGCTTGAATTGGCCTGAGATTTCTGTGATTTGTCTTCTATCTGCATCCCTCTAAACACTCAGCAGCCAGGGTAATTACAAAATGCACTTGATGAGATGAATAGATTAGTTAAAGTGATGAGAATGCTTTTTACAGAGACAGTGGTAAACTTTAGGTTATAGAAGTTGTTGAGTCATGCTATTAGTCATTTAATATAATAATTGTCTGCAAAATATTTTCTTTCTTCAGGGGTTAGTAGCATTTTATCCTGTTTGCATTGAAACATTTCCTTAAGTGTTTTGATTTTTTTTTTTTTTTTTGGTGTAACATACTTCTTTTCTCCCTCCATATCTTCCTATATACCCTCCTTTCTGTCTTTACAGTTCTACAATCCACATGTAGAAGAATGCAAATTGATCCATTCCTATCTCCCTGTACAAAGCTCAAGTACAAATGGATCAAGGACCTACTCCACCTAAAACCAGATACACTGAATCTTATAGAAGAGGAAGTGGGGAAAAGTCTAGAACACATGGGCAGAGGTGAAAAGTTTCTGAACAGAACACCAAAAGCTTATGCTCTAAGATCAAGAATCAACCAATGGGACCTCATGAAATTACAAAGCTTCTGTAAGACAAAGGACTCTGTATATAGGACAAAAGGGCAACCTACAGATTGGAAAAAGCTCTTTACCAATTATATGTCTGATAGAGGGCTAGTATCCAATATATATACAAAAAACACAAGAAGCTAGACTCCAGAGATCCAAATAATCAAAAAATGGGGAACAGAGGTACACAGAAAATTCTCAACTGAGGAAACTCGAATGGCCTAGAAGCACCTAAAGAAAAGTTCAACATCCTTAGTCTTCAGGGAAATGCAAATCAAAACAACCCTGAGATTCCACCTCACACCAGTCAGAATAGCTGAGATCAAAAACTCAGGTGACAACAGATGTTGGCGAGGATGTGGAGAAAGAGGAACATTCCTCCACTGCTGGTGGGAATGCAAGCTGATACAACCTCTATGGAAATCAGTTTGGCAGACTCTCAGAAAAATGAACATAATGCTACCTGAGGACCCAGCTATTCCACTCCTGGGCATATACCCAGAAGATGCTCCAACATGTAATAAAGACTCATACTCCACTATGTTCATAGCAGCCATATTTATAACAGCCAGAAACTGGAAACAACACAGATGTCCCTCACCAGAGGAATGGATACAGAAAATGTGGTACATTTACACAACAGAATACTACTCAGCTATTAAAAACAGTGACTTCATGAAATTTGCAGACAAATGGATGGAACTTAAAAATATCATCCTGAGAGAGTTTACTCAGGCACAAAAGAATGGACATGGTATGTTCTCACTAATAAGTGGTTATTAGCCCAAAAGTTTGGAATAACCAAGAGTCACTTCACAGCAACCACTGCACTGAGCATGAGGTTCCAGATGGAGGAGTTGGAGAAGGGACTGAAGGAGCTGAGGGAGTTTGCAGTCCCATGGAGTGAGCAACAGTGTCCACTGGCCTGACTTCCAGATTCTCCTGGAGACTGAATCACCAACCAAGGAATGCATATGGAGAGACCCATGGTGCTGGCCATATATGTGGCAGAGGAGGGTCTTGTTACCCATCAGGGGGAGGAGAGGCCCTTAGATCTGAGGGTGTTCTATGCCCCAATATAGAAGAATGCCAAAGAGGGAAGACAAGAGTGGGGAGTTGGGTGGCGGAATGCCCCCATTTAGGCAGGAGGAGGAGGATGGGATAGAGGGTTTACAAAGTGCAGATCTGGAAAGGGGGAAACATTTGAAATGGAAATAAAGTATCAAAAATTTAGAAGTATTATAGGAAATATAGTAAAAAAACAAAACAAAACAAATAGTGTTGAAAAAGATGTGTACTTTAGGCATGGTGGTTGATGGGGAAATTATGACATATTCAAGAGCTGATCCATACTGTTGATTGAATAATTGTGAATGAAAAAATGTTACTATCATTCATAGTATATATATATATATATATATCTTTAGTGGTAGTATATAGTATAGTCTTTCATTGGCTATGAAAATTATCTTCATCATACAGGAATCATTTTAGATCATATTCATAAAGTTCTAGAAAAGATATCCAGAAATAAGACAGAACAAGGACTAAGTAATTAAAAGTTCTTGAGATACTCTGAGATGCATAAACCTGCAATTCAAAAATTTCAGCCAGCTCTAATATCTATATTCTTATAAAATATCTATATTCATAATATATCTAGGTTGGACTTTGTCAAAATAGTGCTAACTTGGGTTTCAGAATTGGAATCATTAACTCTCAAATTGGTTATCCAGAACGAAGTGTTATTGGTGAAATCAGATACACATAAACAACAAAAAATTAGCATAATTTGACATGAATATTTATGTATATATTATGAAGCAATAAAGATCTAAGGCGAAAAAAGTTCTCAGCTGAAGAGAAAGTGTTGGAGGTAATGAGAGGAATTTAAAGGAGGGGACATATGAGCAGTTGGAAGGAGGAAAGATATGGGGGAAGTGCTGTAATTATATTGTAATTTTAAAGTCCTTTTTAAAGTATAAAAAGAAAAGAACTAAGAAAGTGAAAACAGTTCCAGCTTCATATAGAATATTAGTTCAAATACACTATCATATAATTCTTAAAACAGAGTTACAATTAGATCTTAGCAGATGATACCAACAGCCAGAAAGGAACACAGAAAAACTATGCATATGAAAATAGTGTAGGTGGGCAGAGAAAAGGTTAACTGGAGAGGGTGAGGGGGTGGAGGGCATCTTGAGGACATGCCAGAGACCTGAGGTAAGGGAGGCTCCTAAGACTTTAGCTGAGACTCACCTCAGTTTGGATATGGAACCTGAAAAGGCCACTTGCTGTAGCCAGGCAGAATCCTAAATGGAGAGATAGAGACACCATGCCACGTACAAAATTTTCAACCCAACATTTATCCTGTCTTCAAGAAATACAGAGAATGGTAATAGAGCAGAGAGTGAGAAAATAGCCAACCAACAACTGGCCAACTTGAGACAAATCCATGAGCAAGCACAATCCCTGACACTGTTAGTGATACTCTGTTATGCTTGTAGACAGGAGCCTAGCATGGCTGTCTTCTGAGAGGCTCTACACAGCAGTTGACTGAAACAGATGCAGAAACCAACAATCAAACATTGGATGGAGATTGGTGATCCTTATGGAAGAGTTAGGTGTCAGGATTGGGGCCCATGAAGGGGAAAGGAAGACCAACAAAGTCAACTAACCTGGACCCTTGGATGCTCTCAGATACTGAACCACCAACCAAAGAATATACATGTGCTGGACTTACATCCACCGCACATATATAGCAGATATGCATATGGTCTTCATATGGGTTCCAAACAACTGGAGTGAGGGGTATCCCAAAATCTCTTGCCTGTCTGTGGAATCCATTTCCAGGTCTCAGCTGTCTTGTCTAGCATGAGTGGAAGAAGAGGTGTATAACCTTAAAGGGACTTGATGTTCCAGGCTAGGAGGCACCCAAAGAGGGCCTCCACTTTCTCAGAGAAGGGGAGAATGGAACTTGAAGGGGGAATAGCAATTGAGATGTAAACTGAAATTTAAAAAGGAAAGAAAAATGGCATATTTAAAAGGTGTCTGGCAAATTTATTTCAGGTGTAGTATTCTGCACCTCTACATTAAACTGGAACTATGTTGCCCGTAGATCCCACAATAGACCTTTTAGAACATCGTCATATTAGCACTGTTGGGTGCCTTTAATTCTATACTTTCCCATTCAAGGAAAAATCAGCTTCTTATTTTACAGGAGAGGTTAAACTGAGATCATATTTTCTGTTTGAAATCATTAGTATTCTGTTGGTATTTGGAAATCTTTTTTTTTTTTTTTTTGGTTTTTCGAGACAGGGTTTCTCTGTGTAACCCTGGCTGTCTTGGAACTCACTTTGTAGACCAGGCTGTCCTCGAACTCAGAAATCCGCCTGCCTCTGCCTTCCAAGTGCTGGGATTAAAGGCATGCACCACTGCTGCCGGGCTGTATTTGGAAATCTTAATAGAACAAGTAAAGTCAGTCTATCTGGTGGGCAGACACATAAGCAAATTATAAAAAGAGTAAATATATGAAGTGTATGCCTTTGGAGGACTATTTGTATTTTAATAATTCATGGTCTACAGCTAATGTTCTTGTTTTATCAATAGAAAATTACATTTTAATGGTAATGCAAAAGAAAATTCACAGAGAACACCAGTTTATGCATTTTTCTGGCCATTTAGAGGAAAAGACAAAGAATGTTCTGGGTATGAATGAAAATAGAAACAAATATTCGGCATAGCTCTAGAGTCAGTAACATATCCTGTCTCAAGCGTGGAGGGCATAAAATAATGGGGCAGAAAACCTGAGAACCTCTTCATGCCTTCTCATATGAATCCAGTCACAAGCGCACAAACACCACACCATAACACACACACACACACACACACACACGCTTTAAAGATTAGATGGAAAGTGTAGTATAATGTAGAACCTATATTATATTCACAGTGTAGGTTTATAGTTTTACAAATTAACTGAATGTAAGCATTTTAGGATACATAGTCATAAACATTAGAAGTGTCCTTTGCACTGAATGGAATACATAATATTTTAGTCAATGTTAAGAGGAAAAGAATCATTTGAAAATGGAGGAGGGTGAAATGCCCCAAGGACACAGTGCATGAATCACCAGTAAATGGATTACATCAGGCCATTAATGGTAGTCTCATGTGGATACAAGTAGATATTAACTGAGATTGACCCTTAATATATTCTAGCTGTCACTCATCTTGCAGCACAAGCAACAACTCATGATAAAAGATAGGGTTTATAATGGAATTGCCAATTAAGTTCCTCCACCTGGGACATGTTTCTTCTTGCCAGTGTATACATTCAGTGCTACAAACATGCATACATGAGCACAAAGACAACATTAAAAATAGATCCTTATCCTTTACCATTCTGAGAGTAAAGGAATTTTCTGTGGCACAAAACAGGTGAAGCAAAGGGGAAAGTTAATGAAATAGCTCTTTGAAAATAGAGAAATGGAAATAAGCAGAACACTACCTTGAAAATGTTTCTCAACATGTGTGAATTTGAGAACTATGACTCCTCACTCACACGTACTAAGCAAAACTGATTTGTGCATTATATTAATTGTTGTACTTAGTAATGTACACTTCTAAATGCCCTAGAGATAGGTATTAATTTAACATGGCCCACTTTCCTAAGTGGTAGTCATTTAATTGTCAACCTGGGAGAGAAAATGAAAGACCAATACATCCTTTTCTTTCTGGTATAAGGTTAAGTAAAATAGTTGATTATATATTATTATCAGCAACAAAGGTAAATACTACACCTGATTAGAAATCAGCCTGACCAACGTAAGGAAGATGAGGGTCTAAAAGATGAAGTGATACAGGAAACAGTTAAGCCCTGTTGTGGAAACTAGAAGTCAAACTCATATTTTCATCTATGGGTAGAAAGATCATTTTACCATTCAAAAATACAGTTATAACTGAAATACAGTTATATTGCTTTTTCTCATCCTTTTTGTGACTCTTATCACCTCCAGTTTCCCTCCTTCAAGCCTGTGGACAGCATTCCTAAATTGCCTTTATTATTGTTACATATATTTAAGAAACAATATCTTGATAATTTCATGTAATCAGAGATAAACAAGAGGATCTTTGGTCACCTTTCACATTTATATGACATTTATTAATACTTTGTCTTGGAGGAAACCTCCATCTTGGTTTCTTGGCATAATGCAAATCAGTACCTGTGTTTTAAACTCACTAAGTTCTCTGTCAATATAATCTCAACAAAAAGTGTTGAAGTGAAACATCCCACTTGCTCAGTTCTTGACAAGCCATTAATTTGCCCCTGATTCTCAGGTTATATATAACGTTCTGAAATGTATCATTTGATCTGGGAACAGTATTTGCTGACAGATAAGATAATAGTAGGGCTATTGGACTTATACAACAAACTGTGCAGGGATTATTGATTCCTACTCAGGGCAAGATCCAAAGTAGGATATATATATGTCAATATGAGAATAATCTGCTTGTGCATATGCTCTTTTTCAGTGGACTCATAGTATTTCACAATGGTAAGTTTGTTTCTAAGGAAAGATTTTAACAGAATATCTATGGGTTAGCAATTTTATAAACCCAGAACCTAAGATGCATGGGCTGTGCATTTGGGGACTTAGCAAATATTATAGAATTACTCAGTCCTCTAAATGGAATTTTATATTAACCTGAGGTTGTTCAAACACACTACAACATTTAGGATATCATAGGCAAGGGGATAACAAAAAATATTAACAATCTCATATACTTTTATCAATCAATTTCTTTTAACTTTTACTTTGTTTCCAAATCTATGCCTGTTGCCCTAGATTTTTTTAGTACCCCATGCAATGAGGGATTATAGCTTCATTACACAATTTTTAACTTTCTTTTCACTTTCTATTATTTGCCAGCTATCTTTCTTCATTAAAATACAGGATCTGTGGAAAATGATTCCATTATTTTCCTCATCAGTGAAATAATTCTCTTCAACAGCAACTAATATATAATGGGTTTATAGAATTACTGAATGGATAAGGGTGCTCATAGTAACTGTGTGGCCATAAAACTCAGATACTATAGAATATACAAATACCCCATACAGAAAGTCTGCAGAGGATGGAGGACTTAGTCATATGCTTTTTCAGGAATTTAAATAATACATTTCTGAATCTGAACCCCAGAAAGGCTTAATGAGAAAAAAAGAGCACCTACAAATCTACAACTGCTTATTTCTCTAGCTGAATAATAACATGAAATATAAGATAATAAAGTAAGTCATTTAGATGGCAAATGAAGATGCACTTGACTTTCTTCCTAAAGTCAAAAGCATCTATATTCATTTTCAAGCTTAGGATTTGGGTCTTTTTGGTAACTGGATAAATGTGTAATTTTTTACACTTAAAAATTTTAAGTGAATTTTGAGGAAAAATAATTAGGAGTTAGAAACAGATTACGTGTATTCTACAAAAATAGTCATAATTTGAGTTGAAGTGTTTTTTTGAGCATAAGAACAACAAATTTTATCAAAGTGTGTATATTTATATATGGAACACATAAAAGAGTTAACCAAAAAAAAAAAAAAAACCATTCATTGGTTCTGTTTTTAATTACAGACATTAATTTTAATTAAGGGCTTTGCTATCAATAATTTACAATTTTTCCTATAATTATTAAATTATTCATTAGTATAATACCTAATTTATAAAAATGAAATAACAAAAGAGTATAAATCATATATCAACTTCTAATTTTTCTTGTCAACAAAGGTAAAATATATAAATATGAATATTTAACAATAGCATATAAATGTGACCTATATTCAGCTTTCAATAATGAGTTATTTTTGTGTTTCATTTTATGATATTTTTAATATTGAGTGACATAACACATTTTTCTAAACATAAAATATAGAACACGTTACATATATATATACATATATAGAACACGTTACATGAGATCAACTAGTGTAGATTTGAGATTAATGTAAAACTAAAAATGACATAGTAATAAAACAAGGTGAAGACATTTTAGAAATATATGGAATAAACCAAAGCATTAACAATTGTTATGACATCTCTTCTTTAATTTTTGGAAAGCCGAGTAATGGCATGCAGAGATGTATACAATGTAAGCCTCTTTAGCTCTTAACCTGTTAAAATCTACAATGAAAAACTATTAAGGTTACATGTGAAATAAAGTTTACTGATCAACTGAAACTATGGTGAAAATATAATTTTAACTTTTTCGTGTAAATTACACACCATTCTAAGGGTCACTTGACTTGGAAGAGGGCTGTGGCAAAGGAAGTCAAGATAAATGGTGTAAAAAGTTCTCAAACTTCTTTATTCATTTTAAAGAAGATAACCTTAATTTATACAAATGGGGACTCTTAAAGCTAGCAAAGGCAAGAAAACAGATTTTCTCAAGAACTTCCAAAGGAATTTTTATTGTTGATGTGTTGGCTTTACCCTGTTGAGACCAGCTCTTTCATTTAGATAGTTATAGTTAACAAATAACGTTTTTGTGTTCTTTTAATCCCATGTCTGTGAAAAAAAATTTTTACCACACATGTAGACATTTCTATTTTCAATATCTTACTTTTTATTTCTTCATACAAAATAGAAACTTTGCATCTTTTTATGTAACCACTCTGCTTAGGCAGTGTATTATTTATTCACTCCATGAGCATTCCTAAGTAGTGATGGTAATAGATACCATATAACATTTACAATCTAAGTAATTTTAAGCCAAATCATCTTTATTGGATTTTCAGTATGTTTATACTATAAAATGTTATTGAAATAAATTCACTGAAACACAATAACTTAGTTTCCAAAATTTCCAAACTGTCTCTAGGCATTGCTGCTGCACTATCTTCTTCATTTTATTCTGGTCTTATTTAAAAAGGGGAAGTAGGTTTGTTGTTGCTATTGTTTGTGTGTTTTGTTTATTTGTTTGATGTTTCAAATACTCATTTCTGCATACCAAGCTTCTGTGATGCGCAGAATTTTAGAAAGTCCTTGAGAGTTCTAACTGCTCTTTGGCACACTTCATAATCACTTACTCACCACTAGGTATGAACTTCACTTTGAATTTGATGGAGTATTCTCCCATTATTATACCACTTGTGTGATGGGGAGATTTTGTGAAGTATTTAGTAACCCAATTAATTGGATTTCAGATAGGAAATAAAGCTAGGCACCATAAGTCTCTTTAAAATGTCACGACATATTTTGATATGTAGGGAAAGATGAATGACAAGTGACAGAGGTCTTTAACAGCTGAAAACAGCTCCAGGAGAAAATTTACAAAAATTTGAATCCTATATTCTACACAAAAATAACTTTTCATTTATGAAGGACTGTGAATTTCAGATGAAATCAAAATATCCACTCATTTTATCATATCAAAGTCTTTAGCACAGATGCCATTGAAAACATGCTATACTTTCTGATTCAGAAAATCTATGAGAAATTAAAGCTTGCGATTATAATTTGCTAAACTGGCAATAATTTGTTATACAGCATTAACAAATGATTCCACACACACATCTATTTTTTTTACAATATTTTTTATTGGATATTTTATTTACATTTCAAATTTTATCCCGTTTCTCGGTTTCTCCCTCCCAGAGACCCCCTATACCATCCTCCCTCCCCCAGCTTCTAGGAGGGTGTTCCTCCATCCACCCACTCCCACCGCCCCACCCTCAAATTCCCCTACACTGGGACATCTATCAAGCCTTCATAGGAACAAGGACCTCTCCTTCCATTGATGCCTGACAAGGCCATCCTATGTTACATATGAGGTTGGAGCCATGGGTTCCTCCATGTGTACTTCTTGTTTGGTAGCTTAGTCCCTGAGAGCTCTGTGGGGTGTGGTTGGTTACCATACCTATTTCATTGCATTTTCTTCTGTGTTTTTAAGTCCAACACACCAACCAAAAGATTCAGTGAATGGATATAGACTTCCACATCATCCAGGGCTACAATGGTGGCACTGATTACTGAACTCTAGCAGTATTATGGCATTGTTTTGTTAATCACTTTTTGTTTGTATAGACCGCTCTAGTGGTAACTATTGGCCATTCCCAGCAAAAATGTCCTTACTCTTAAGAACAGAGAGCTTAGGTAGAAATTCTCTCTATTGTCAATCTTATTTTCTTTGTTTTAGATTTGGAGAGAAGGCTTGGTTCTGCTCTGGTAAATCAAGTTGCATTCCCTTTCACTAGACTATACAGATTGAGTTAGAACTAACTGGACTGTCTATTTCCCTCCTAAGGGCACTATGATCAACTACCAAGTGTCATAGGTCTGCATGAACCAGACCATACTCCTCAGTGCTTTGACTTTTCGGTTCATTATGATAACTACATCTCACTTGTCTATTATAAGTAAGTACTGCCATTTGACCCCTGCTACCTTGACATCCAATTAGTTCCACTGCTTTAAAGATCCAGCTCTGTGGCTGTAGCTCCCACTGAAATGTACAACCTGCTTGGAATAACCACTGGACCTTTAAAAATGCTTTGGCTTCCCTTATTCTTAGGGTCTGCAAAAGGGCTTAAATAAAAAACCCAGTCTATCTTATGCTTTAAAGAACTTATAGTGTCTTAAGAAAGTGAAGACATTTTGACATCTTTGGGCTAGGCCAAATTCTGTTCTACGTTTATCCAGCCCACAAGAAAAATTCTTAGTTACTTTCTAAAATGTCTCTATATGAAACTGTATTACTATAATGATATATTCAGTATTTCTACTTTATTAGATCCAAATCATAAATTTTACAAGATTAATATTTTGTTCTTCATGACCTTTCTCACGGATATTTTTTAGGCATATGTCTACTTGAGTTAAGAAAATCATGCAGTTATTCAATCATGTAGCACAATTTTTCACAGTTCATATGTCATTCCTTCATAACAGACAGAAACTTGAGTCTAGCTAGAAGTCTAACGCCACAGAAAGATACTAAGTGCAGATCCTGACAGAAGCATTTTCTTACAGTAAAGTGTATGACCTGTATCTGAAGGTGCTGTCTTCTGAAATGAAGACTCAGGGGAACTGGTAAGCTCTATATGTTTCATGAATATGTTCCTTTCTCATTTTCAGGATTTCTTCTCATCAAAATCAAATCAATGCAATCACACTAATAGCAGAAATTCTAGATCTGAAATTTAATTCTCCTTATAATAAATGACAGAGCTCTGGATTATGTTTTAAGAAATCTCAACTTCAAGCTATAGGAAAAACAGATTATTTCTGGCAACACACAAAGATGCTCATCTCATGTATACTCAAATTTAGACCACTTCCTTCTGTACGTTTTCAGCACTATAAAGAGATAAAAAATATTACTTTTATTTTTTTAAAGTTTCTAAGAAATACAATGATACAGATATACATTATCTCATTATTATCTAGTTATGTGTATATAAGAGGGAACATTCAAGTGTTTTCAGTATCCATTTATCCCTGAAAAATAGGAATTGATGCTTATAACAAAATTACACTTGAGAATCATTTTCAGAAACCAGGAAATACTTATGAGAAACTCATCTTTTATCAGCTTTTTGCTTTATAATTCCTTAATATCAAAATCTGTAATAGTCAAAAAATTTTAAAGAAACTCAGTTTATAAAGATATGGGCATAGAAGCATATAGATTAGTATGGATATTTAAATAGATGCAGATATGAGGATACTTATAGAGGAATACACACACATAAACACACATGTAGTTATAGATAGTGCAAAAATAGATATGGATGTATGGATGTATAGAAAGAGATGGATGCCTATATATATAATACATATATATATATATACATATGGATATATCTATATAAATGTACAGACAGCTTATGATATGCCAATATATAAGAGATAATGGTATACTAATATATAGAAATATACAGATAATCTACCTAAGGTAACAGATAGATAAAATTTATGTCTGACCTTTAGCAAATCTATTTGATTTAATTTAGCAAAGACATTCTCACAGGAAATGAGCTTTTATTTTTATTTGTCATGACTCATGTTTCCTTTTCCCTGAAATCTTTCCTCCTCCTTAACTAATGTTACTCTTTCTAAACTTCCCTTCAAAAATATATATCACTGCCACTTTTGTAGCTGTTTATTTACCATATATAATTTACATATATTTATACCTAATTATATATAGTATATACTATATTATGTTATATCATATTATATTTTATTTATTGTATATTAAAACTAGAATCTACATATTAGGAAATGCATTGCTACTTTTTTTTTTCTTTCTAAGTTTTGGTCACCTCACTTAATTTTATACTTTTTAAGACTGTCTAGTTTCCTAAAATATAAAATATTTATATATAAATAGTATAAAGAAAACTTTGTCTTTTCTACCATTTGAAGATTTTTCTTTCCATAGTACTTATATATTTCTTATCAAAGCTATTGTCAATCCTCTTCATTACACTCCAGAACTTGATGTTAAAGCATAATTGCAGAACGTACCAAGTATTTGAGTCATAGGACATGGAGAAATCAAGTTGGTACTTGCCTGGGTACTTAACACCCAGTCTTTAGGTTTCAGAACTTACAAATATCACAATCAAATTACTTACTTTCATTCCCCTTCCTGTTTTCTACTTTTTCAAACAACTATTTACAAATCAACTAAGTTGTTAATTTTAATTGAAGATAATGAAGCAACATCTCAGGTACCTTCTGGGTGCCAGAATGTGTTTTGTGAAATTCTCACTCTCAGTTACTAATTTTTTTTATTCTAGAAATTTTGGGATATGCCATGATTAATACCATAATGATTTTTTAGATGCTGTTTTAGTGGCTTCGAATTGGCTGTTTTATTTTTGTATGCAAAGATATTTTGTGATTATTTTTATTGATAATATATCATGTAGTACTGAGCATGCTATAAACTAAAGTCATTTTTTGGTGAATGAATTAAGATACAAGTGGAGGATAATCATTGTACAGTTCTACTAGTTTGTCTCTGTCTTTAATAAACCTGTGTATATAGACTTTGAACTACGAACTCCACAATTACTTTTGCTTTCAGAACTGTAGATGTAACTTATTACTTAACCATGTTAGTCATGTACTCCTGAGCTGTGCCCCCACTCATACTGTAATATGGACATGCAATGTTCTATTTTACAAATACACTCAAGCATTTAAATTCTTCATATATTTTTATAATTATTAATGGTGCTAGAATAAACTTTTTGTTTTGCTACATTGCTATTAATTTCTATGTCTATATTGTTATAATTGGACTCTTTGATCATGGAATTATCGATTTAAGTTTTTGAAAAACTGACTAACATGGTGAGTGTAACACTGTATATTACTAACAACAATATGAATTTGTGATTATTCCAATTTTTTTCTCATTTTCTCAAAGACTGGTTATCTCCATCTGTCTAATAATGACTCCCTTTGTGGTGGATGTAAAAGGATATTTTTCTGGGTTTATAGCATTTTAATTTATCTTTAGTAATTAGTTTTCTCAAATATTTCCTCCCTCCTCTCTTCCCAGTACCTTCCCGCCTCCTGCCACTTCTCCATCAACTCCACCTCTGTTTCACTCAGAAAAGTACAGACCTCCCAAGTAGATCAAACAAACATGGCTTATCAGATGCAATAAGACTAGGCATATCTCATCATATTATGGATTGACTAGGCAAATTGCTAAGATGACAAAGGTTCCCAAAACAGGCAAAAGAAACAGCCGTTGCTCACTCTCATATGAGTCCCACGATAACATGAAGCTTCAAAACTATAACAAATATACATAATTCCTAAGTAAGACCCATGTAGGCTCCCTGATTGTTGTTTAGTCTCAGTGACCACCTATAAGTCCAGGTTAGTAGATTCTGTGGGTTTTCTTGTGGTGTTCTTGACTCTTCTGGCTCCTACAATCTTTCCTCCCATTCTTCTGCAGGATTCACTGAGCTCCATCCAATGTTTGGCTATGGGTCTCTTTATCTGCTTCCATAAGTTGCTGGATAGAGCCTCTTTGGTGGTGACTATTCCAGGCTTCTATCAAGCATTATACCAGAACATCATTAGGAATAATTTCTGTACATTTATTTTGTAAAACGATATTTTATTGTAATATGATTTGCTGTTATCTAACTACTAATAATGTCTACTCTCACTAGTTTACTGGGATTCACAACTCATTAATGGCATATCTATACATATCCTATAATAACATTTTGGATTTGGATTAAGTAGATCCTCTTTATTCTGTAAAAGCTATAAAAACAATTGCTGACCACTAAATAAAACCATTGGAAACACTCATTCCAGAATAATGGTGCCTTACTTAATCTAGAAATGTTTATTTCCTTTTCCTGGCACAACTAGGAAAGGAGGTTTGATATTAGTGAGTAACTGATTCAGAGACATTTTTTAATAGAGAAGAAATAAATGATAGAAGAATGTGACAATGCTCATTATATGTGAGTTCTTTTGTATTATATAAAATCTTTACTAATTTCACTAAACAGAAGTTTTGTTTCAGGAAATATTATGTCTGAATACAAACAGTTTAACACTGCAGACAGTATTAAACCAAAGACTTAGGTCATGTTCAGTCTGTGATGTGGAGGAAATCCCCTTTAGGTAAAGAGCTGATATTATTTTTTTCATAAAATTGATCATAGATTTTGAAAGTAAAGGCTACTCATTTCAAATAGACTACATTTTTAAGAGTTTGAGATATGGTAATTCATATATCCAGATATTTTCATTTTTATAAGAAATATTTGATGAACTATTTAAAAGTGTTCTGGACAACTTCATATACTCACCCTCAAAATCTTGCTTTTATCATAAAGATAAAAAAGAAAGTTCTAAGTTATTTAGGATATATTTTTGTTTTCTCTAGTCACTTTTGAGCCATTTGTGAAATTGCTTATCTTAGCATATGATAATATCAGGAATATTTTTAAAACCTAATAATTCTAATTTGTCATGCAGGTAGTTTATCTGTATAAATGATTTCTCTTTGTTGAGTACAACCTTTTAACACTTTTGATGGAAATGTTTTCAAGTTGCAAAATTTGATTTTCACAAAACTCAACAACTCCAAATATGTATCCAATAAAAGGATGTTTTAGAGAACTGCTTGGTCTGGCACAAAATGTTTATTGTACTGTGAAGATAAACATAAATATATTATCCAGAAACTTAAAGAATGTAAATACGCATGAACTGAAGATGGTGGCAACACAGTTCAGCAAAATGCCTTATTGGTCTTTTTTAAGGCATAATGATGATATCCACTACTTCTATTTCACAAATTTGTTTTAAAGAATGTATTTTACAACAACTGGTATTGCTCATTTCATAAGGATTTGTGCTTCATAGAGGAGGAGGTGGTATTTCTCACAAGTTTATATTTATCTAGAAAGATAAATCAAGTAAATAACAAATTTCCATTTTATATAAATATCAAAACCATTTTTTTATCTTAAAGCTCTAGTGATATTTCTTGTAATGCTTAACCTGTAGTTCTGTGACAAACCTAAGACATGTTCTAAATGTATTTTCTTAAACTTTCCATCTTTGTGTTTTATTGATACAGAGGTATTTTAATCCAGCAACATGACTGCGCTAGCAAGAGATCACATCCAAAATACTACTAGGTCTGTGTGATCTCATTGGAATGGTACAGTTTTCATCCATGTGGCTAAAACACAGACACACCGTTAATATATTCCCTTAATCCCAAAAAAGTGTAGGTAAAGTTAATTGTAGAAGGAAGCAGCCATGTTTGAAAGTGACATCTAATTGGAGGGCAATTCAGAGAGTGGAGTCAATTGAGTTTAGTTCAGTCAGTTATGGCAGTTGAGTCTAGCAAGTCAGTGCAGTAGAGCTCAGTTCTTGAAGTTCAGTGCAGGTCAGCAGAGGAAGCTGAAGCCAGAGAATAAGAAGGAGGTAGAGGATTAGAGCAAATTTCCAGATTTAGTTTGAGGCCAAGCAGAGCAATTTCATGAGAAGCTGAGAGAGGCCAGATTGAATGTTAGCTTAGAGAAGAGTTTGAGCTAGGACAACTGAGTTGAACCAGCCAGAGTTCAAAAAGAACTAGAAAGGGTGAGCTTATTCAGCAGTAAGCCTCTGAGATACCAATTACATCTGGTGAATAAAAGTTACTTTTACATATTGGTCATATTTGGCAAGTGCTATGGAGAGAAGATAAAAGAGCAAAATTAATGTTGAAGAACATACTATGTAAGGCATTTGATTAACATATTATAATGAATGCACTACATATTTTAAGGCCTATATAATATTTGATGCATTCATGGGGGGAGAAAAAGCTGGAACATGCATTGTAATATAAAATTATTATAATACATTTCTTATTTTTAATTTTTACTGTCAGTTGTAACTAAGTTATTTGCTTAAATACAAAACTAAATTTAAGTGTCTTGGTATAATTAAGGTGAACTAAAGCTAAAAACAAGCAGACTTTCTTTTCAGAAATAAAATAGATTTATTACATAACCACCTTTTAAGCATCAGTGGCGAAACGGTACACTTACCTGCACTAAATGGAGTGGAGACTAAAGCATATATGGCTGACTCACAGATCTTATATCCTAATAAATTGTGTCTTATATTGAAATAAATCAGGTATCCTTCTTGAATTATAGAATTATTGAATTGTAGAGATCCAGACTACAGGGATAAATATAGGCTCTTATAACAAGGTATTATAACAAGGTCCTTTCATATTTAATTTGTTTTCTAAAGTGAATATTGAATGTCATAATGACTATAATTAAATACTTATTGCACAGCATAGCTAAAGTATTGAAATGCCATGTATATTCATTTCATTCATTATAAGACAGAAACCCAAAAGTCATTTAAAACTTGAAAATGTTTTGTTTAAATAATTACAATAACTTATGTCTTAGAAATATATTTCTATGAACTTCCTTTCCCTTAAAAATGAAACTTAAAATCAGTTTCTATTTAAATATCAGGTTTTAAAGCTTTAGAATATAGAGATGGTTGAGTAGTTAAGAAATCATCCAGCTTTGCCAGAGGACCTGAATTAACTTTCTTGCACCCACACTGGGTGGCTTACCACTGCCTGTAACTTCAGCACTGAGAGATCTGATGGCCTATTATTGCCTCCACAGGCACCATAGCATACAGTGAAAACACTCACACTAAGATCAACAGACATATGCAAAAGCCAGAAATACAAACAAATGAATAAATTAAAGTTTAATATGTTCCCTGAAATCACATTTAATAAATAAAATCATTCAATATTAAACTGGAACACAATTTCCACTTTAATATACTATATTATTATGCTGTTCAACGCAATACATGAATCAATCACAAGTTCTCTAAGAACTGTTTTCTGGTGAGTCACATCTCTTAACTTTTGTCATGTATTTTGTTGTGTATCTCTACTGTGGTTAAATAATCCAAATTTCAGTGACACAAATGGCTAACAATTATGCCATATTTTAATGAAGAGGCAATCTCTGGTATTATAAACTACTCCATTTTTGGAAATATAAGCTTTTGTAAAATTATTTATCTAAATCACATTTAAAGTATTTTTCTTTAGAATTTCATTTTATTATCTTATTTATTTCAATTTCTACAATAACTGGGTATCCCAGAGACTAAAAATTTATTTCACACAGTTCTGAAGAGTAGGAGGCCAAAGTAATGCAAAAGTTGATGCTGTTGAGAGTTCATGACTTGGTTTGTAAATAAATATATTCTATTTGTTTGTTTGTTTGTTTGTTTTTAGAGATTGTAACAACATTTCTCCCTTTTTTCCCTTCAAACCCTCCCACGTGTCCCTCCCAAATCTTCAAATTCATGTTCTCCCTTTTCATTAAATTCATATATCTGTTTATTTTATTATATATGTTGTATATCTATAATTGTATATATGAAATGTTATAAAATACATATGCCTAAGTATAGCCTATATAGACCATATAATGATACTTATATGTATATTTTCAGTAAACTGACCATGTGTCACCAGCTGACCAATTGTCTTACTGGGTAACATCACCACCTCTGCTCCTCTTATTATTCCTCAACTGTAGCATGAGTTTTGTCTACTTTGCTTTGTTTCCCCAGATGGTCACACATGCACTGTTGCCCAGGAGCTATCTCAGATCCATGAATAGAACACACACACACACACACACACACACATACACACACACACATGTTATCTTGAAACGCCTTGAATAACACAATGACTGGGCACTCCTAATTCTTCCCTTGTTACCCCATACCCAGTTGAGAAAGTGGCCAGAGGTCACTTACCTGGAAACTCACATAGATGGTTAGCTTTTCACCTACTGCTACTGCATTCTTTTCTTCCTCTCATGGCCTAGAGAAGCCCAAGTAACAAAAGTCTCTTATCTGGGAAATAGATTAGTACAATGATCGATCTGCCAATCTAGATATGTAGCTTATAAATATAATAACTGAGTTGTATGTTTTTATATGGGCTTATTGTGGTAAGAAATTACCACAACACTCAACCCTACATATAAAGTAAAATCTAACTCTTCTATTCCTTTCTTGAATTACTATGAACACAGTCTATCTTTTTGAGATCAATGAATTAGTATGTCAAGTTGTTTATGATTAATATAAAACCACAATGAAAATTTTGGAAAAAGGTGTTTAAATCCCACAGTTGCCAATATGGCTCACCGAGTGTGACATCTAATTTAAACCTATATAACTCTGAAAAAAGAAATGATCTAAAGGAATCATAAATATCTCTGGTTTATCTGTATTTCTCTGCCTAAGGAGTGCAGTTGCAAATGTTTTCAGTTAGTTTGCTTGCAATGATGGTAGAGGAATCCTATACATGAACCTGAATGTCAGATCTCCATCATACCATGGAAAAGATACTAAGGTCCAGAAACATTTAACAAAGTGGATTTATGTAGTGATTCCTGTAATGCGTCTATTGTTCCTGAAGTTTAGCAAAAATTTGGGTTTATCTCAGTTAAAAGATAAAAGAACTTAGTTCACTCCATTTTCAAATTACTTTTTGTGCTTAGAAAATAATTTTTCAGTGAGAAGAAAGTATAAAATTTTATAAATTATGTAAAAGATAAGTAAATGAGTTGGTAATTCAAGCATACATATATTATTCTTCATGAAATCCAAAAATGAAATTAATTTATGCAAATGCTATTTTTTGTGCTTGGGAAATTGCATGCTCCTGATGTCATTTGTAATATAAAATGATATTTTGCTTGTAATAATCACTGATCATGTTTGAAACCTTGAACAAAATACATTCTATGGTGGTGGTGTTGACATGAATATTGTGGACTCAAGACCCAGCTTGAGAAAAGAACATGGAGGAATTTCCATGCTGTGACAGGAATGCGGCTTCTCATTCATTCAAGCCTTAATACAAACAATTGTACCTCCTGAGGAAAACATAATTAAATCTTACATGCATTACACTACAGTGATTGACAATGAATTCCCTGTGAGTTTCTCCAGTGACAAGATGACAGATACAAAAACTCCTTGGAAGAAAGCACATGTACACAGAGCAGAGGGTAAGCCAGCTACATCAGAGAAGGGTTTCACATAGGCTCTGCTACAGCTTTAGGGTATGTTTAGCAGGACGGGAATTGTAAAATGAATTTTCTTTTCTCTTTTCCAGAATGGGTATGAAATATTCCTAATACTGAAACATATTTAGACCATCATGTTTTAAAGATACCATGAAAGAGATAATGAAAATATATAATTATCATTTTTATAAGAGAATTTTATGTTTAATTTTGTGAGTTACTTAGCTACAAATGTGTGAGGTGTGTGCATGGTGCCAATGGAGGCTATAAAAGGAATTCAAGCTACCTGATATTGTAGTTAGAAATGATTGTCAGCTGTCAAGTTGGTGCTGAAATTTGTCTGGGGTCTTATAAAGACCAAAAGTGCTTTTAAACATTGAGCCATTGAGAATATATTATTAATTTAAAAAAAAATGTTTGATTATAAAATTATACTATTTCAAAATCTAATACAATTGTTAAAAACAGTAGCTGTTAAACTAAATTTTATCCTATTAAGCTAAAGTTTATATAAAAATTCCCCAATAGAACTGTAAATCGCAATATTTAATCTTGGATTATTACGGTATTTTGAAAAATTAACATGTAATAGCAATAAAACATTGTATTATGTGTTATTCTAAAGATAACTAAATATGACTAGTTTGATTGTGTGCATTTTTTTTGTTGAATATTTAGGGACAAAATTTGTAAGATTTTTTTCTTTTTTAATTTTCAAAATATATTATAAATTATATAATTTCTGGATTTGGGACAGTGGGAACTTCCAGTAACAACCAGGTATTAAGTAGAGGAATGCAAAGGTGCTGAGGAGGGAGTGGGTGGGTGGGTGGGAGAGCATTCTCATGGAAGCAGGTGGAGGGGAAGGCGTAGGGGGGTTTCAGAGGGGAAACTGGGAAAAGGGATAACATTTGAAAAGTAAATATATAAAATAACCAGTAAAACAAAAAATTGAAAAATGTTCTTGCTACAAGGTGAACAAACAGCCATAGAAAACAAACAATTAAGCAGTTGAAAGCCTCAAAAGGCATCTATTAAGACATCTATTAAGAGCCACCAAATCCACAGAAGAGGGAGAAATGTGATTTATGTATTTGGGGACATTTGTGAAGAAATTTAAACTTACGTATATGTTAATTTGGAATAAACTGGTTATCCAAATGCTAGATAATGTATCAATATACTTGAAACTTGTCAACTGTTTTCTGGCAGCAGTAATGAAAGTTTTGAACAATTTAAAATAAAATACCTCCTTTAAAACTGTATGTCACTAAGTGCCAAATATTTATAAGTTGGAATCCTACTGCATATATTTTTCTGTAGTCTTCAAAAAGCATTTGAAACTTCTCAATTGTGAATATAAACCTGTGAATATTAACTGTTTTTCAATTTCTGTAATGTATATGTATACCTTTTTTGTAATTAACAAATACTCATGCATATTTAAGGAACATAGCAGTTTGCTTTACGCATTGTGTAATAATTAAATCAAGCTAGTTATTATATTTTTCACTTCAGATTTTTTCATGTGTATGATGAGATTTTTTTTTTTTGGCAGAACTGTTTGACTTTTATTTATTTATTTATTTATTTATTTTGATACTTTATTTACATTTCAAAGATCTCCTCTTTGAAAACCCAACCCCCTCCCCCCATCTTCTGCCTCTATGAGCGTGTTCACACACACACCCACACACCCATTCCTGTCTTCCCTCCTTGGCATTCCCCTATACTGGGGTATCTAACACCCTCAGACCCAAGGGCCTCTCCTCCCACTGATGACCAACAAGACCCTCCTCTGCCGAAACATATGTGACCTGAAACATGAGTCCCTCCTAGGTTAGGAGATTTTTGCTTTTTGTGTTTTCTTTGACTGTTTTGTCAATGTTTTCTACGGTATCTTCCGTACCTGAGATTCTCTCGTCTATCTCTTGTATTCTGTTGGTGATGCTTGCATCTATGACTCCTGGTCTCTTTCATAGGTTTTCTAACTCCAGGGTTGTCTCCCTTTGTGATTTCTTTATTGTTTCTATTTCTATATTTATTTCATTTTATATTTAGTTTTGTTCATTTCCTTTGTCTGTTTGATTGTGTTTTCCTGTAATTCTTTAAGGGATTTTTGTGTTTCCTCTTTAAGGGCTTCTAGTTGTTTACCTGAGTTCTCTTGTATTTCTTTAAGGGAGTTATTTATTTCCTTTTTAAAGTCTTCTATCATCATCATCATGAGATGTGATTTTAAATCTGAGTCTTTTCTGGTGTGTTGGGGTATCCAGGGCTTGCTGTGGTGATAGAACTGGGTTCTGATGATGCCAAGTAGCCTTGGTTTCTGTTCCTAATGTTCTTGCCTTCTCTCCTTTTGCCATCTAGTTATCTCTGGTGTTAGCTGATCTTACTTTCTCTGACTGTGGCTTGTCCCTCCTGCAAACCACTGTGTCAATACTCCTTGAAGACCAGTTCTCTCTGAGAGGAATTTGGGTTTAGAGAGCTGTGGTACAGGGTCAGCTCTGGGGTGCAGACAGAAACCAGAAAGATTCTGTCCCCAGCTGTCCCTTGGTTCCTGTGTCCTGATGGCTCTGCAAGCATCCCTCTTGATCCAGTGAATTTGAACAGAAGTGGTGGATTTGCCTGTGCTCTAAGGTGTGTCAGCACTCCTGGGATATCAGCTCTCTCCTGGTACTATTTGAGTATGGAGCCCTGTGTCACATGATCAGCTCCCTGGTCACAAAAAGAAACCAGACCACTCCTCAGTCCCTGAGTCCTAGGGATTCCAGTTGGGTCCCTCTGAGCAGACAGTGTTGTCCACACTCCTAGGAGTCTAGCTTTCTCTAGGCACTATTTGACTATGGAGCCCTGGTGGCCCAGGCAGAGGTCTCTCACCACAAATGGAAACCAGAAGGCTTTTGTCCTGGCTGTTCCTCAGTCCCTGTATATGTATACTTTTAAAATTTTCTTGTTTATTGTCTCCTCAAACTACTTGCTATCAATTTTAAAGATATATTATTTGACTCTATTTAATTGAGGTGAAATCAGTACAAATTAACAGGGTTGTTTTAAAAGTGGCAGTACCTATTTTGATAAAAGTACAAGAAGACTATTAAATCCACAAGGAGGTATAGAAGATTCTCTAGAGTTTGGATTCAGATGATGCAGATTTTCATGCAAGTTTATTTCCCATAAACTTTATTTAGCATACTATTGCATTAACAGAGAGATCCAGTGGACTTAAAGTCTTCATGCAGAATAATCTGGTTTGAAAATGGATAGCTAAATTGACTTTATGTCGTAAGCTTAAGAATTAATGAAGTATATCTATTTTAAACAGTCACATACATTTGAGATTTTGAGAAACCTCAAAATTATTGACTGAGGATCAATCATGGCAAGAGCCAGCAGCAGAGCCCCCTTTAAGTGAAGGTGAGCACACATAGGAATTTTTGTCATTGCACTTTGGTTTGTCTTGATTTAGAAATAAAAGTGGTTTCAGGAAAGTGATTTAAAATTTTGTTTAAGGTGTTAGAACATTTCTCAGTGGTTGATTACTTGCTTTTGTTCAGAGGATCATGGTTTCTTGTTCTGGACATACATGGGATTTAACAACCATTCACAAGTAACACCAGTTCCATGGATCTGAATTTATATCTCCAGATAGCCTAAGAAACTGCACTTACATACTAGGCAGGCACATAAAATAAAATCTTTAAAATTCTGTGTAAAATGGCCTCATAGTTACAAAACTAAATGAATGAATAAGCCTTACCAACTATAGCCATATAATGAGGCAAAATTGAAAAACTAAGTTTGTCATTAATATTATTGTGAAGCTAGCTACAAATTTTCCAGTCTATAACATCATTTATAACAGTGGTAATTAATATATACCCAATTAAGAAGATTGATATTTTTAGGGCAGAATACTAACACCTTTAGAGTCAGTGACAAGCTCCATGGTTCCCCAGCAGGTCATCTTGTCTGGTCACAGTGGGAGGTGAAACCCCTAACCATACAGAGACTTGATGGGCTAGGAAGAAGAGATACCTAGAGGAGGAGAAAGTGATCGAGGGAGGGACTCTGTCAGGAGGCTACTGGGTAGAATGCTACAATTGGGATGTAAAATAAATACACAAATCAATTTAAATAAATAAATAACAGAAAAAATAATATAAAGGGATGGGTTTATTTATAAGATTTATCATCTCCAATAACATTTTAATTATCTATCAGATATAGTGAATTTCTTAATATTTTTTAAAATTTTTTTCACAATTAAATATTACTTCTTCATTATTCTTACAAAGTTAATATCTTGTCATTGGCTGGAATCTTTAAAATACTATTTCAAATCTGGTAGATTGCTTTGACTAGAATAAACTAATCCTAGACAGAAAATTCTTGGCTGGACTGCTGCTAGCTTTTCCTCCTGGGCCTATTCTGATAATGAACTAACACTTTAAAAAATACATATGTATATAAGAAAGCGTTTAATTCTGAAAGACAAGTCTAGATGTTATTTTTCTAGTAAAGTTTTTATTTTCAAGTCTAGAAGGGCCATATCCAATCTTGAGGGAAGAAAGTATTACTTCCTTTCACTGTATGATTCCATAAGCATTTTGTCTTTGCAAAGTCTCCTTTACATTCCTCTTGATTACATGAAATGTCTAACAACTAGAAATTCAGGAAGATCTTTCTATATTCTTTGCTCTACTTTATTCTACTGCATATTTACTGAAATGTAGTACAGCAAAGCCTACATGGCTTAATGCAGAAAGAACAACTAATGGATAAAGTTAATAATACTTTAAAAACAATTTGAAGACACAAGTGATATCTATATCTATCTCTATCTATCTCTATCTCTATCTATCTTTATCTATCTCTATCTATCTATATCTATCTATATCTATATCTATATCTATCTATATCTATATATATGAAGACCAATGTAAGAAAGAGACACTGTGTGATTTTAATAGTTTCTGAGTGGAATCTTAGCTGTGTTTATTGTTAGAGTGGAGGCATGAAAGCAACAGAGAACATGATATAGTTACAAAACTTAAGTTGGTCTCTAGAGACAAGCAAACAACACATACAAACAAACAAATCACAATCTCAGGTTATCTGAGGAATACTATACCTCAGACATGCTCAGGGGTCAACCTAATCTAGAAATCACCTTTCTGCAGTGATTTTGAATATACCAACTTAACAAAACTTACCCTTATAACTGTACCATTTGTCAAAATGACATAAAACATTCCACTTTAAACCCAAAACTTTCTTCCTCTTATCCCTAAAATCTCATGAATCTCTCATAAGGGAAAACACAGTTGATTTATAATCAGTACAGTCCTTTACAACTAACGAAAGAAAAAGAAAGAATGAATGAAAGAAAGAAAGAAAGAAAGAAAGAAAAAAAGACCAGGATACTGAACAAGAGAAAATAGGGGAATATGGGTATGTTTGAAGGAGCAAAGAGAATGTAAAAGTGATGCAAGTCTATTATAATCTTAAAAATAAATTTCTTTCATTTTGACAGATTGATTTATTTCATTTACATGTGTATATGTTTATATCGGATTTTGTGTGTGTGTTTTAAATTTTAAAATTTTTCATTATTTGGTAATTTCATCTTCTTGTCCTCCCAGGTTTATCTCCTCACCGTTGTGACACCCCCCCATCCCCCAGCCCCACCTCTTAAAACAAGACATGGAGTTGCAGAATTTGGTGTTTTGTAAACTGGACTTTTTTGGTTTACAAAAAATCCCTGCCTCCGTGTCCTCAAATTCCCCTACACTGGGGCATTGAACCTTCATAGGACCAAGGGCCTCTCCTCCCATTGTTGCCAGACAATGCCATTCTTTGCTCCATACGCTGCTGGAGCATATGTACTCCATCCCTCCATGTGTACTATTTGGTTGGTGGCTTAGTCCCTGGGAGCTCCTTGGGGTCTGGTTGGTTGATATTGTTGTTCTCCGTATCTTGTCTTGGTTTTGTTACATAAAATTTAGACTTTTAAAGTGTTAAAATTTAATTTTTAAAAATTATTTAAATGGTCTTCCTGCAGCCAGGAGTATTGATATCCTTGGACCCCAAAATAGGTTTTAAAATAAAGTTTTGCAGCATTATAGTCTGTATCTGGGGCATTTGATGAAACTGGAAAGGCTCCAAATTGTTTATGTTGCCTTGAATCCTTCAGGTTTGCCAACTACAAAGCACATAGATTGTATCTTCTGGTGGTTCATTTCTATGCTGGCATTCCTCTAAGGCAGGTGTTTTATGGTCCCATAATCTCCAATATTCTGGGATCTCCACTGAAAATGAGGTCTTACCTTCACAGTTTCTTGCAATAGACTCTCAGAGAATACAATCCAGCTCCAGTGCTTGCCCTCTGGTGCTTTGCCTGATTCCCTTGGTCTGGCAGCATTCAGTATAAACTGGATGGCACTGTCGAATATTATAATTACTTTGAGATTTACAGATTCTCCATTGTTATACCAACTTCTGACTGTGTCCCTAGAGAAGCACTATTCCAGACATTTGTTTTATAGCATTAGGGAAACCACTCAGGATAGACTTTTATCTTTATACAAATTAGAATCCTCATATGGAGCCTCCACTGAATGGATGTTTTCTTTCTGACATAAGCAATAGGCAAAGCTGCCTACTGGGTAATGAGCATTGGAGTTTTACCCCTGTCTTTCACCAGCTGGATCACGTGAGATATTTGGCCCTGCACCTCACCTGGACAGAACAACAGAGGTGACTCCCATTGAGAAGGAGAGCTGGCCCTGTCAGTTACTCTTCTGCCATGAGGTGGACTGCCATGAAAGAATTGACCCAACACCCCTTAAACCCTCCACTTGCCCTTGGTCACTACAGGAAGGTCAAGATGGCCCCAGTGAGCCAACTCCAAGAATGAGAATGAGAAAGAAATGGCTAGTCTAGCCCTTCCTCTGCTGTGAGGTGTGAGGTGATATGGGTTCATGGGTGATACCTGCCCCCCGCACCTCTTACATCCTTCAGCAATCAGGAGTGTGGGCCCTATACCTAACCTAGACTGCACAGTAGAACTGGTCTTTCTGGAGGGGCACAGGTAAGCCAAGTCAAAGGACTCACCACTGGACCACTGTGATGTGCTGTGGGTACAAGGGTAACGTCCTCTTCACATCTACTCCTGGCTACCTGAGGTAGTTGGGAGAGATGGCCTCAAGGACATGAGATCTGGAGAACTAGCCATGCCCCTTCTTTGGCTGCAGCACTTGGGAAAGTGAACCCTAGCCTTGATTGTGAAGCACAGTTAGAACAGACTCTGGAGGCATGGATGTGAGTGAGCTGGCCGAAGAAGGGTTGATCCTGCTTCTTGCTGACAGTGGCATTGGGTGGCCTAGCCAGAGCAATGCTAGAGTACTTGCCCTAGTCGTGCAGGTGAGGGACAGCTGAGGTGCTGACTACATTTGCTACCACCCAGGCCCAGATCCGGAGCTTTGAGTTGATCTACCACAGAATCTGTATTATCTGTGTATATTGGTGATGTATGGATGGGACAGTCTTGCTGTTCCAAAGCTGCAGCGTTTCTGTAACACAGGGCAACAGCAGGATAATCAGGAAGCTTCCCAGTGAGGATCCAATATTGATGGTAGCATAGAAGCCAGAGACCTTGAACTAGACCAATGAAATATTGCAATGAACATTTGCCCTAAAGGTGTAAACATTTGCAGGCCTGGTGTGAATGATATGAAACTCACCGAGAATCAACAGAAAGTTTCTTTCTTTCTGTCTGTCTGTCTTTCTTTCTTTCTTTCTTTTTTCTTTCTCTCTCTCTCTTTCTCTCTCTCTCTCTCTCTCTCTCTCTCTCTCTCTCTCTCTTTCTTTTTAAAAAGCCCTTTCTGCATCAATTTCCTTTGTTTGCCAAGTCCTCTGGGGCATGCCCAGCTGCTCCAAAGACTTCCATTGCATGGTGTGTCTCTATCCACCTTCATCATACCTGCTGATCTGAACCATACAGACTTGCTAAAACAGAACCATACAGGAATATACTCAACTGTGGAAAAACTCACACTGCCCCCTAATCTCCATTGTCCAGTCCCAGGATACTCACCAGAGTCCCGTTACAACCAGGTTCATCGAGGTTAGGTCCCCTCCCAATACCTGCTACAACAGCAATATCCAGCAACATCTATATGGCAAAATGCCAAAAAGAGAACACAATCCAAAATGCCACGGCAATATGATAGCTTTGGAGCACAGATATCCTATTACAGCAAACTCTGTATATCCTAAAACAACTGAAGCAAAAGAAAATGACTTCAGATCCAATGTTAAAAGGATGATAGATGCTTTTTCTGCATCTAAGGAGATGATCATGTAATTTTTTTCTTTCAGTTTGTTTCTATACTGGATTATGTTAATAGATTTTTTTTATATTGAGCCAAATTTGCATCCATGGGATGAAGCCTACTTTATCATGGTGAATGATGGTTTTGATGTGTTCTTGGACTCAGTTTTCAAAAATTTTATTGAGTATATTTGCATTGATACTCATAAGCAAGATTGGTCTGAAGTTCTTTTTTGGTTTGGTCTTTGTGTGGTTTAGGTATTAGAGTAATTGTGACTTCATTGCAAAACTCAGGATGTCCTTGTCCTCAATAGCTGAGTAGTATTCCATTGTGTAAATGAACCACACTTTCTGTATCCATTCTTCTGTCATGGACCTCTGATTTGCTTCCAGCTTCTAGCTATCACAAACAAGGCCACTATGAACATTGTGGAACATGTACCCCTTTGGCATGGTGGGGTATCTTTTGGGAATATTCCCAAGAGTGGTATTGCTGAGTCTTTAGGTAGACCTATTTCCAATGTTCTGAGGAACTTCCAGATTGATTTTCAGAGTGGTTGTATCAGTTTGCAATCCCACCAGCAATGGAAGAGTGCTCATCTTTCTCAACATCCTCGCCAACATGTATTGTCACCTGAGGTTTTGATGTTACATATTCTGATTGGTGTAAAGTGAAATCTCAGGGTCATTTTGATTTGTGTTTTTCTGATCACCAAGGACTTTGAACATTTCTTTAGGTGTTTCTCAGCCATTCAAGATTCCTCTGTTGTGAATTCTCGGTTTAGTTCTAGACCCCATTTTTTGATTGTTTTATTTTTTTTCGTGGATAGCTTCTTGAGTTGTTTATGTATTTTGGATATTAGTCCTCTCTCCGATGGGGGGTTAGTGAAGATTTTTTTCCCAATCTGTAGGTTGCTGATTTGTCTTCTTGGCTATGTCTTTTGCCTTACAGAAGCTTCCAGTTTCATGAAATCCCATTTATCAATTCTTGATCTTAGCATGTGAGCCATTGGGGTTCTGTTTAGATAATTTCACCCTTTCCCACTTTCTCTTCTATTAGATTCAGTCTCTCAGGTTTTATTATTGAGGTCCTTGATGCACTTGGACTTGAGCTTAGTAAAAGGTGACAAATATGGGTCTATTTTCATTTTTCTACATATAGACAGTCAGTTAGATCAGCACCATTTGTAGAAGATGATTTCTCTTTTCCACTGTATATGTTTGGCTTCTTTGTCAAAGATCAAGTTCCCTTAAGTGTGTGGTTTTATTTCTGGGTCTTCCATTCTATTCCATTGATCAATGTGTCCTTCTCTGTACCAACACAATAATGTTTTTATCACTATTGCTCTATAGTAATGCTTGAGGTCAGGAATGGTGATTCCCTCAGCCATTCCTTTGTTGTTAAGATTTGGTTTTGCTATTCTGGGTTTTTGTTTTGTTTTTTTGTTTGTTTGCTTGGTTTTTTTGCCTTTCCAGATGAATTTGAGAATTGTTCTTTACATGTCTTTGAAGAACTATGTTTTGATTTTAATGGGGATTGCATTGAATCTGTAAATTGCCCTTGGTAGGATGTTCATTTTTACTATATTAATTCTGCCAATTCACGAGCATGGGAGATCTCTCCATTTTCTGAGATCTTCAATTTCTTTCTTGAGAGACTTGAAATTATTGACATACACATCTTTCACTTGTTGGTTAGTTTGCCCAAGGCATTTTTATATTATTTGTGGCTATTGTGAAGGGAGTTGTTTCCCTAATTTCTTTCTCAGCCTGTTTATCATTTGTATAAAGGAAGGCTACTGATTTATTTGAGTTAACTTTATATCAGGATACTTTGCTGTAGTTGCTTTTTAGCTGGAGAATTTCTCTAGTAGAGGTTTTGGCATTGCTTATGTACACTATCATATCTTCTGCAAATAGTGATAACTTTAGTTCTTCTTTTCCAATTTGTATCCCCTTGATTTCTTTTTGTTGTCTAATTATTCTAGCTAGCACTTTGATTACTTGTCCCTAGTTATAGTAGGATTGCTTCAAGTATCTCTCCACGTACTTTGATATTAGCTATTGGTTTGCTGTGTATTGCTTTTTATTATGTTTAAGTATGGCCTTGTATTCCTGATCTCTTCAACCTTATAGGAGGATGAGCAGTCTCAATTAACCTGGACCCCCAAGATCTCTCAGACACTGCAACACCAACTACACAGCATATGCCAGCTGATATGAGGTTCCCAACACATATACAGCAGAGGACTGCTGGGTCTGGGTTTAATCAGAGAAGATTCACCAAACTTTCAAGAGACAGGAGGCCTCAGGGAGTTTAGATATCTAGTGGGGTGCAGGGTGGGGGTTGGGAACATCCTCATGGAGACAAAGTGTGCAGGGAGGATATATGGGATGTGGAATACTCAGAGGGTGAACCAGGAGGAGAATAAAGTATGAAGTTTAAAATAAATAAATAATAAAAAAGATGATAGAACAATTAGACTGGATCACAAAAGAAAATCTCTCCGTTTAATAACCAAAACACAAAATGTACAGAACAAAGAAATAATATTAAAAGAAGCAAGGAAAAAAGGGCAGGTAACATACAAATGAAGACCTGTCAGAATTACATATGACTCCTCAAAAGAGACTCTAACAGCTAGAAGTACCTGGGCATATACCTCGTAACCTCAAAAATCCACAGATGACAATGTAGACTACTGTAGCTAACAAAACTCTAAATCACCATTGATAGAATAATCAAGATATTACAAGACAAAACCAAATATAAACAATAACTGTCCACAGATCCAGCCCTACAGAAAGCATTAGGAGAACTCCAACCCAAGGAAGATATCTACATCCTCACTCCCCCCCCCCCCCCCAAAAAAAAACACAGCCACAGGAAATAAGTAATTCCATGCCAGCAAAAATAAGGGAAACCCCCACAAACACACACACACTAACATTATCAACATCAAAATAACAGGAATTAACAACCAATGGTCATTAATATCTCTCAACATCAGTGGATTGAATTCCGCAATAAAAATACACAGTATAAGAAAATGGATGCGAAAACAGGAACCATCATTCTGCTGCATACAAGAAACTCACACACTTTAGCAGTAAAGAGAGACATTACCTCAAGCAAGTGGACTGTAGCAATCAATCTAATATTTAATAAAATAGACTTTCAACCAAAATTATTCAAAAGTGATGAGGAAGTTAAAGGAAAAATCTATCAAGATGAAATCTCAATTCTGAACATCTATGCCACCAAAACAAGGGCACTCATACTTGCAAAAGGAACATTATCATGTTTCCTTTTGCTTTTATATGTTTATGAAAGACGGTCTCAGTCTCATGGGTTTCTTTATTTTTATATGCTTTGCTGTTTGTAATATAACTAAAGTACCCATGTAGACATCATTTTTTTTATTTTGATTTTTTATATGATATACCTTGGTCACATTCTTTGTTTCTTGGTTATTCCTCTGAGATTCAGTCTATTCTGTACTCATTTAACTTAAGGTTATTTCTCTATATTAAAAAAAAAAACCTACTAAAACAAAACAGACCAACCAACCAACACAAAAGTACATACCAACACACAAAAGAACGTACCTACGCACAAAGGCATATGGAAACACACACACACACACACACACACACACACACACAAAGTCCATTTTGTTTTGACCAAACACTCCTGAGCATGAAATCTGTCATGGAATACAATTGATACATCTATTGTCAGTCAGTTGAAAATAAATCTGGTTTTTCCCTCCCAAGGGCTATCAAGTACAAATATGTGCTTGATTAAGGGGTCAAAATTTGTGTCCAAACTTCCCATTCTTCATGATGGGATTCTGTCTTGTTTGAGCACTTGTATATCATGTGTATGGTATCACAGTCTGTAAATTCATACATGTTATCAATTCTTTTGTGTCTGGAAAGTATTTATTTGAAGTCATCCACTATCTCCAGCTTTTGCAATTTTGTGTTTCCTCTGCACGGATCCTTACCTTTGAGTGGAGGGGTATAAAGACATACTGTTTCCAACGTTTCTCATTCTCTGTATACTATCCTGTAGTTTGTCTCTGTATTAATTCTGACCTGCAGCAACATTAACCTTCTGTGATGAGCAGTGCACTGATCTATGCATGCAACAACATATAATTAAAAGTCAATTTGTTCTTTACGTTCATCTGACAAAATAATAGTAGTAAATTTTCCTCTAGAGCCCATGTCCCGTCTTATTCTCGGTTCTTAGCCTCAATAACAATGTCAAGCATAAGTCCCATCTCATAGATTAGTCCTTAAATCAACATTTTAAATGTTAGTTGATTACTCCTATTATATTTGAATATGTGTGTGTCTGTCTTAACTTCAAAAGTAATTAACCCTTTCCATTGTAATTACCTTCAGTTTACCTTCCCAGAAGTCAGTGCTCCACAAGTCTGTGTGGTACTATATGTAATACACAGACATAGAAATTCCTGTTGTCATCATGATTTCCTAATCTTTTAGCTCATATTACATAATATGTAACTCATTGAATATTTATATGGTTTCATATACTTATTCATTTAGATAAGAATCCATCCATGGCTGTTTGATAAATATTTTGTAACTTTATGCGTATAAAACTACTGAAGATTTATTTTCTTACTATTACAAATAAAATTATATAGTTCAACAATCTATTTTATGACACTCTATTGTATCTAATAACATAGATAATATTGAAACAATATAAAGAAAGTAGACATAGATTATAACCAAAACATTTCACTATCTTAGAGAGGGATTAGGATATTATGTTTCCATATCTTCTAGACTCCTTTAACAAATCTCCCGTTAGTGTGGAGGGACAAAAAAATTAACACAATTCCATAATATTAAGCATGATATAATATTTTTCAAGTAACTAAATGCTATAAGTGTTAATAAAAAAACAAGTATGATATATACATCTGTAATTCTAATAGTTAGGAGGCTGAGGTAGGTTCAAGGCTAACACAGGCTACATAAAGCAAAGGTAAACTGTGCTACTGGAAATACTCAAGCTAATACGTAAATAAATAAACAAACAAATAAAGGGTTTTATTTTTGTCTATTCTTTGAGAACTAAAAGAAGAAAACATAACACTGTAATTACATAATCTGCAAATTGATTCTGAGGGAGGTACAAGGATCATAAAATTTTATGCTGATGAATAGCAGAGAAGTGTGGAATTTCTGTGAACTCTGGGTTCTGTTGCACAATCTATTTATAAACAGAAAAGATAAAACCAGCAGTGAGCCTGTGTCTACAACATAGAGGGCTCAAATCAGGTGACATTACAATTTGGCTATTACTATCTTTAATCAGAGTTGCAGCAAAACTCTGGAAGGAGATATAAATCTATACCTCACTGTTTTCATCTGTCCTCCTTTGACTTTCAAGTGCATTTGAAAAGGGTAAACTACAAAGACCTCGACTTTCTGAGTGAGGAAACCAATGTCCAAGTTAGACAATATAATTATTGTGTTGTTTGAACCCCTTAGTCAAAGTGAGTACATACCCATCCTCTTAATTATTAAATGATAGAAAGATTAACTGACCTCCAATTCTGATGAAAAAAGAAGCGATGGAGTCTTCCCAAACTTATGCACTGCATCTATTTCCCAAATGAGGAAAGCCAGAATGTACATGTTGACAACATGTTTTTGTCTCTGAGTACACTGCACACACACAGTACACAGTTACACATACAGCTAAAGCTACCATACATATAAAATAAAAATAAGTGAATCTTTTTTATAATTATACTTTAAAATACTTAAAAAGAAATATGTGAGTAATATCAGAGGAGATAACCATAGAAATTGTCACTCAAATGGCACATTGAATAAAAACCACCTTACCTCCTTTGTAGATTCCTATCTTTAGGCATATCATTACCATGTATATTTTCATTTCCTCATAAATGATTTAGAAATGGAATTCTCACAGTTGAAAACAAAGTGTTCTGAATAAGGCACAAGGCAAAATAGCACATTTTCTTAGGAGTTGGGGTCACATAGAATAAATAACTAATGAGATAAAAAATTAAGTATAATACTTAACATTAAAGAAATTGGTAGGACATTTGTTAACATGGAAGATCACATTAAATTTCCACATTAACTAGTCAGAATATTTTTTATTTTTAATATCTAATATGTCAAATTTTACAAGTACATTTTAAAAATACTTAGAAGAATGTTGTATATTCTTTCCTACAAGTTTCAAATGTAGACTGAATAGTTAAAAATTTAAGTAGCTGCAGATAAAAATAATGTTGTCTAATGTTAAGATTATATTTTAATTATGGAAAATATTTTAAATTTTATTTATTTATTTATTTATTTATTTATTTATTTATTTAAACTCCAGATTTTATTCTCCTCCTGGTCCACCCTTCAACAGTTCCACATCCCATACCTCTTCCCTGTTCCCCCTGTCTCCATGAAAATGTCCCTATCCTTCACCCCCACCCCACCAGACCTCTAAATTTCTTGGGGCCTCCAATCTCTTGAGGGCTAAGTGCATCCACTCTGACTAAACCCAGACACCTCAGCCCTATGCTGCATATGCTGCATATATGCAGCCCTATGCTGAATATATGGTATGACAGACACGTTGATCGATGGAACAGAATTGAAAACCCAGAAATAAAAGTAAACACTTAAAGGCGCTTGATCTTTGACAAAGAAGCTGAACATATACAATGGAAAAAAGAAATCATCTTCAACAAATGGTGCTGATCTAACTGGCTGTTGTTATGTAGAAAAATGAAAATAGACCCATATTTGTCACTTTGTACAAAGCTCAAGTCCAAGTGGATTAAAGACCTTAATAATAAAACCTGAGACACTGAATCTAATAGAAGCTAAAGTGGGAGAGAGCCTTGAACTTATTGACAGAGGGGGAAAAAATCTCTACTAACCCCATATCTGAAAGAGTGCTAATATCCAAAATACATAAACAACTCAAGAAGCTATCCACCAAAAAATCAAACAACCCAATCAAAAAATGGGGTATAGAACTAAACCAAGAATTCACAACTGAGGAATCTTGAATGACTGAGAAACACCTAAAGAAATGTTCAAAGTCCTTGATGATCAAAAAAAAAAAATGCAAATCAAAATGATCCTGAGATTCCACCTTACACCAATCAGAATGGCTAAGATCAAAACCTCAGGTGAAAACATATGTTGGCAAGGATGTTGAGAAAGATGAGCACTCCTCCATTGCTGGTGGGATTGCAAACTGGTACAACCACTCTGGAAATCAATATGGACTTTCCTCAGAAAATTTGAAATAGGTCTACCTGAAGACCCAGCAATACCACTCTTGTGAATATTCCCAAAAGATGCCCAACCATGCAATAGGGGCACATGTTGCACTATGTTCATAGCAGTCTTGTTTGTGATAGCTAGAAGCTGCAAACAATCCAGATGTTCCATGACAGAAAAATGGATACAGAAAACAGAAAGTGTAGTTCATTTACACAATGGAATACTACTCAGCTATTAAGAATGAGAACATTTTGAGTTTTGCAGGCAAATGGATGGAACTAGAAAATATCATCCTGAGTGAGGTAACTCAGACCAAAAGGACATGCATGGTATATACTCACTATTAAGTGAATATTAGCCAAAAAAGTGCCAAATACGCATGATTCAGCCCACAGAACTCAAAAAGGTCAACAAGCTGAAGGACCCAAGTGAGGATGCCTCTGTCCCACTTGGGAGGGAGAAGAAACCAACCATAAGGCAGGACGGGGGACCTGGGATGAAAAAGGGGTAGGGCAGGCCAAGAGGGGAACATGACTGGGTATTGGGTGGGGAGAAGAGACTGAAATCCTTGAGGGACAGCAGAAAAAAGAGAAACAGGCAACCTCAGGTGGTAGGAGGTTGGGGGAACCCTCGAGAATGTTCCAGAGCCATGGGAGGTAAAAGACTCTCAGAACTCAAAGAAAGGGACCATAGATGAAATGCCCTACACTGAGGAGAGGGAACTTGTAGAGCCCACCTCCAACAGAACGACAGGGCATTAAGTCAGGGATAGGGTTGCCATCCCACAGTCAAATTCTGACACATTTTTAAACCGTTGTAAATCAAGCAAACTCAATTAAACAAGGAAGAAAGAATATTTGTTAAACTGTTTTTAGTCATACAGATGAATCAGATACTGGAGTGTTAACTAAACATGATGGTTTGAATGCTCTTCTAACATCCATTGGTCAAATAAAAATATCCTATCCATAAATTGATACGCAACATTAGTATCAGTAGTTAATGTGTGTAAGTGAACATTAAAACAGGAATTTTAAATGGTGGAAATCTGAATAAAATTACTATGACTCAAAGCCTTACAGTGGTAACTCCATAAATGAATTTAACTGTTTTTCCAATTAAAACTATAATTTCCCTATTACTGTTAATTATGTTTAATTAGATTTAAACATCCTTTACAATGCCTTCTAAAATTAGTCACATTTTCTTTTTCATTTTCTAGAGAGAAAAAGAACATATTCCTCTCCAAAGTCATGGTTGAATGTTCATGGACTTATGTCATTGGGCTCTGTTATACTATCAATTATAATTACAGTCAAAGCACACAGTCCCCATTAGTACGTCTTGTTTATTACATAGTATGTGATGTTATAGGGTGAAGTTAAAGAACGCTGTCCTCAATGAACATTCTGGCTCATACATCATATTTACTTTTCCTAGATTTCTTTCTGAAGGTTTGGCAAAACTCCATTTGTCAAAGGACTGGATACAAGTTTAGTGCCAGTAAAAGTTTAGACCAGAGTAAAAATTTTGGAGTCAAAGCCTAGTTGTAGGTCTTCATATCATAAAAGATATTAACTTTTGTGTTCATCAATACCCATCTCTCTGCTTCATGGCTACCTAAGTGAGTAGCTTTGCCTTTTAATGTACTCTCATCTAGGTGTAATGGTTCTTCACAATCTTACATAAAGTGATACTGTGTATTATGGACTAGAATGTGAGAAACAATGAGTCCAAATGAACTAATTCCTTTTATAAGTATATTATTTATTATTTGTCCACCAAAACAGGGAAAAAATTAGGAAGAAGTAGGGCTTTCTATTGTATCCTGCCTGGAATAATGTGAGAAAATTTTTCAAAATTTCTTTGCTGGGAAATTTGGGAAGCTTGGAGAGGTAGAGTATCTAAAGGTGGGTCCTATGAATAGAGTTTAAAAGGTGATTCTTATAGGTGGTTAGAAGTGAACAATGCTAATGAGAATTAAGGTAGCAATGCTATACCAATGACTTGTCAGTTGGAAATGAAAATTCTCTTGGCAATTGTTCTACAGTACAGTGCTCTTATAAACTAAAGCTACATGCATTTGTTATAGGTCCTGTCAAGCTTGAATATGGAAGGCTAGTTTTATCTGCACAAGGAAATTTCCATGGATTCCACGTCCTAATGTAGACATGTATATTACTGACTGTAATAAGCTAAATATTCTGTGGGATTCAAATTGGAAGCGAAGACAAAGCACTTGAAATATTTATCTCTTAGATAGAAAAGAAAATTGGCAGTCATGAAAATTTTTCACCAAGGGAAATGTTGTTATTCTCATGATTGAAAAGATGTCACAGGTCATAGAAAAGACACCCAAAATCAGATATGGAATCTATTAGGCTATCCTAATCATATGAATAGGGGTATAGAAATGAAAATTTGTTTCAAAGAACTGGGAGGTAAATCAAAGGGATCTTTCTCATTAGTATTCAGTATATAAGCAGTAAAAACACTGCAGGTGTTTAGCTTTACATTATACAAACACTGTTTTTTTCAGCAATACACGATGAAAATGAAGTGATAAGTGGTCATGGTGGCTTCCACAAAAAATTCAGAAGAAAGCAAGAGAGGCTAGACCATGTGCAAACTCTTTAAGTTTCCCCAAATCAGCCACTAGGCAATGAGTGGAGTAATGAGAATGAAGCTGAGGCTTACACGGAGACTCCAGGAAAATGGAAGTCTAATAATATATACATCTACTATGGGAAACTGTAGCCATCATTAAAAGCCAGTAAATTACTGTGGCAATGTAGATTGCAAGCAACACTGTTATATAGACAAGATCACTTAAGTACTTGACAGTCTGCATACCTGCTTGAGTATGCATTTTCTTGGTGGTATTTGTCATCCCTGCCATAGTGCCAAAGGACTGAATTAAATTAGTATTTAATATTTACTGTGCTGTGTTTCATATGACATGATACCATCATTACTTGTTTCTTTTTTGTTCCTCCCCTTGAACATTAATGTTCATTCCATAAATGTCTCACCATTATAGCTTATAAACTTATAACTTCTCTTTAAAGCTTCTTGTATTTCAATTTGCATTTTGTCTATGAAGGCTTTAAATTGGACATTGATGCTGTTCATGAACACATCGAATTTTGGTATCTTTGAGTACAGACTGGATATATATTTTGCTGTGAGATGGATATTTGTTTGGGGTAGCAGCAATAGAAATACTGGGACATTGTATGTTACGCCAAAGATCTATGCAGTGAACTTTTGGTCCCCAGCTTAAAATTATTAAATGGTAATGAAAACTTCAAGACTTTCAGTCCTACTGTTAGATATTTGGGTCTTTTTTGATATGTTCTGATGAGGGTTGTCAGAACTCTAATCTCATTGCCTTTTGTTTCCTTTCTTGGACACAAAGCGAGTGATTCAGTTTTGCTTATGGTTTCTGTCATAATGTGTTTTCTAATCACAGCTCTAGAAGTTGCAAGACTGGCTTATCCTAGAGAGAAACATCTATAACCCTTGAACAAAATAAACCTTTGTTTTAACGTACATAACATATATTAAAATTAGTATATTCATAGAAACCTGAATTAATACACTGCTTGTATATAAGTACAGACTAATAAATGTCTTTCTGATGATGGAAGAATCATGTATTTTAAAATAAAAATTAAATTTAAAAAATTTAAATAAATTAATTTAAATAATTTCCTTTTTACTGTAAAATTATCTGTTTGAGAAAGCACCTCAGACATCTATGTGTAAATATCAAGTACACCTGGGGTCTACAGTGGTTCCATCTGTGCACAGCTTCTCTTCCTTGCCTTTGCATTGTAACTGCAGTTAAATGTTGTAGAAAACAAGAAATGGAAAACTCCACAAACAGAAAAGCTACAAATTTTAAATTGCATACCATTTTGAAAAATAAGATATAATACCATGTATCCTTGACCTTTCAGTTAGCACATAAATATCCCTTTCCGATATTTGCACATAGTATACAGCATATGGTCTTTTGTCCATTGGTATCTGTTTCAATTGACAAATGAACTCTCAGTATATTATAATTGGGGAAAACACTGTATTGAAATGATGTTAATGTAGTGTATGGGTACTCTCACTCTGTGCCTAATTTAGAAAATAGACTCCTTCTAACTGTGTTTGTTTGTTTGTTTGTCTATCTTTAAAAGAGAATACATAGTTCTAGTAGAGAACTCAGCAATTCATTACTGTTTGTAGTTCTAGGCATTTGTGTGATCTCTTGGAATGCATCTTTGCAGAAAGGAGGGACAACTATCCTCAGAAAGGTGAGATTTCTTCTTGTTGTTGTATTTTATTAACTTTGAGATTTGAACTGTCACTTACTGGAAAATATCACTCTTGTGTCCTGTTTTCTCTCCTTGTTTCTCTCTTTAGCTGCTGTTGAAAAATGCACAGAACTGTTTCTTCTACATATGGCCAAAGTGTCCAATTAAATCTGAAATGAGAGTGCACATCTCCATTACATTCATTCGTTCAGATCAGCACCAGCTGGTGTTTTCATGGTCTGTGCTTTCTTCAAGCCAACAGATTGAGGTCAATTCTAGTTTTCTGTCAGCTACAAACTATAGAAAATATCTGTTCAAGATGGGTGACAATACCAAAATGTAGCATAGCCAACTAATTTAGGCTGATGCATGTGGGTCCACTTCATTTTGGAATTTTCTATATAAGCCCAAATCTAATGTGGATTACCTCTTCCTATGACAGTAATTTAACCACAAAGTTTTGATTGGATAATTATGATTTTAGTTACTTATATACTGAAAATCTACATAATGCTATTGGCCAATATTACAAGAAAGGTGGAAAAGTCATATGCTATGCCAAAGTTCCAAAGCTCATTAGCAATTCTGGATGGAAGCAATCAATTCCAAAACCAGTAAGACGGTGTACAAAAATTAAGCAAGACCAATTGAGAACCTAGAAAATAGCCTTCAGAAAGACGGTTCCCGAAGAACATATTTCCATAAACAAAATCTAACTCATGTTTGCTTGAAAAGCAATGTTCCTTATTTTTAAAAACATCTCTTGTGTGTGTGTGTGTGTGTGTGTGTGTGTGTGTGTGTGCGTGTGTATGTGATATTTATCTGTTTCCTGAGACTTGGAAGTCTCTTTTGAAGGAAATGTTTCAATCTGAAGAAAATTCATGCACAAAATAAAGATACACTCTAAACAACAATTTAATTATGTGTAATAGAATGCAATAAAACATTTATTCATATATATGATATATATTGCACCTGCCTCTTTTTTTGGTATATTTATATTGTTAATCACATATATATATATATAATAAAGGTCTTCATATGACCATAATATATTAATTCATTATTTATATCATAACTCATCAGAGGAGTAACACATTTTCTTGAAAATAAATGTTTTGTCATATGTGAAAAATGTAATACTTTGTATTCACATTATTTTGTTATAAATATTTGCATTGAATTATAGTAATGTGGTTTAATATCTTGAAATTTTATGACAAATATTTTGTAATGCAAGCTTTATTATAAGTGGGATGGTTGGTCTATTTCAATGCATTATGAAGCATTTTCATTTGTAGAAACAATCTTTAAATAATTTCAACTATTTCGTCCCTCTGACATGCTATTCTATCACAAAAAAGAATATACTTGGGCCCTAATTTTGTACATATTTTCCAGAATAAGTTTGTCATAATCAGTGAAAATTAAATACAAAAAGGGTGTGCAAATTTGTGCTTTTAATAGGTTCTCATTTTAATAACATGGCTTAGTAAAATTCAAGGTTTGAAACTATAAAAAAAATCGTGTGTGTGTTTGTGCGTGTGTGTGCGTGTATGTGTGTGCATGCCCATGTCTGTGAGCTTGCATGTGTGCATACGCATGTGTGTATATGCATGCATGTGAGTGCATGTGTGTGTGTGTGTGCTTGTGTGTGCGTGCGTGTGTGTGCCTGTGTGTGTGCACATGTGCGTATGCTTTTGTGACTGTGCACATGTCTGAATTCTAGTCCAGAAAAATGACTGCTAGACTCTTTTTTATTCTCCATCTTACTACCTAGAACAATGGTCTCTGACTGAGCCAGAAGGTAATTGTTTTTGTTAGCCATGCTGATTGATGGGCTGTCATGATCATCCTGCCTTTGCCTTAAATGATTCAATTATAGGCATGCATGCCCATCTGCAGCATTTGAGTGCATTGCTAGAGATTTGAACTCAGATCTATACAGATGCTGAACATGTATTCTTACCTACTGCTCATTATGCCTTGCCTTGATTATTGGAATTTTTTTAAAGCACAGAATTAGATTATTTAGAAATGTGATGAAACTGAAGCTCTGAACATCAAATACTTGTTGTTAAACTCATGTATTGCTAATTTCCATGTTATATCATAATGTTCTGGTTTTTCCCTTTATTTTGTATTTTCTTTTGGATATTGACATTGTAGTTTACATTGTGCTGTTAATTTCCATAATTTGAATCTAATAGAAAATTTCTTTTCCTTCCACAATATTTCCAATGTTATAAAAAATGACATTGAATTAATATATTCTCAAGAAAACACTACAGATATCCATTCCTATTATATTGATGGCAAGGAATCTAAGAGGAGAATGGAATGGAATATGGGAGAGTTATGAACAGGAAAAATAAAGAAAACATAATCATAATCATAAGCATATTACATATTAAAATGACTAAAATTAAAATAACTCATGTAAACAATTTAGACTTGTCTTTATTTAAGTAGACTTTGTTAAAAATGTTGCTTTGAGTATAGATAACTATGGCTTCTTCATAATATTTTCAACAGAAACATAATTTTTATTTGATGGTTTGCCCGTGCTCCAGACCTTTGATAAATCTGGTTACTTGTAGTATGATCTCTCTAGGTATACTGAACACATTTTGTTGACTTTAGTCTACTCTGTAACTCATCCAAATTTGTTGTATTAAATAACAATCATATTTGGGTTTACTATATGTGAGTTGGAAATAAGTACGAAACTCAGCTAGTCTTTTGGTTGAACCCAGCCAAAGTTGCCCAGGCTTGGATAAAATCACCCATAAAGCTGGGATCGCTGACTAAGTCAGAGGAGGATTGCATTTTGCCTCCCAGGGCAGGCTTTTCATGGCTTTTCCACACTTTCTCAGAATTCCAGTTTGAAGAGATAAAACAACCAAAGCTTAGGTTTACAGTTGCTATAAGAGCAATGCCAATTGCCACTGGCCAAAGTGGAATACAAGCCAACTTTTCCAGAGTTGGAGAAATTACCACCAAAGATTAAATTATAGTGGCTGGAGTTAGTTTGCAATATCTGCTTTATTTTGGTCTTTAGTCAATGAACAGCACAGTTTGGAACAAAGAAGAGTTTGCCATATGGTACCAAAATGTGCTCAGGCTTTGTCATTCTTACATGCTTAGATATATGATATTAATGATAGTTTATAAACAACCTGCATTCTTATGTAGGCTTATCTTATAAGTTTCAACATAATTTATATTACACAAGGGAAACCATTGGCTTACAAGCATCAGCAGCAGCAGAGAAGGAAGAGAAGCTGCATGTCAAAAAGCCCAAAACACTTCCATCATCTGCTCCAAGTTCTGCACAAGAACATTAATGAATCCCAGAAGTAGATTCTTATTTTTAAGTAAATACGATATATCCTTAAAATGTTTAATGTTTTCTATAGGGAACATTATAGGCTTACTGTGCTAGTGCTTTCTTCAGATACCTATGGATCATTCAGTAGAAGTGACCTATGTTTAGAAGATACAAACTTACTGGGCTTTATTTGCAATCATGTATTCAAGATCCATTCATGATATTACTTATTATCCATGTACATCACTTATTTGCTTTTTTCCTTGTGAAAAATGCCTGTCAGACACAACTTAAGGGACACAATTTTATTTATTTCAAAGATTATATTAGATACATTCAATCATGGAGAAAAGGCATTGTATCTCTTTTGTTCAGGGGAGCTGCTATGACTACACCTTATTCACATCTTGGAAGAACAGAAAATGATGCTCTGGTTGGAAATAGGGATAACTCTAACTTCAGATGACTTGCTTGCATTTACCCATCTTTGGCAACCATGGCCATCATATAGAAACTTCAAAACCAACTCAGCCTCTCAGCTCAGAACTAATTGTTAAAGCATATTAGCCTACAGGATAGATGCTAAGTTCAAGGCACAACATTCTGTCAGTGACCTTCATTATCATCCCATAATTTAATTTTGCATATATGTATGGGAGTATACATATGTAAATACAGATATGTTTGTGTGAGTGTGAGTGTGTGTGTGTGTGTGTGTGAGAGAGAGAGAAAGAGAGAGAGAGAGAGAGAGAGAGAGAGAGAGAGAGAGAGGTTATAATGGTTAATATGGTAACTCTTGAACTTACACTGAAGTGAGTGTGTGTGTGTGTGTGTGTGTGTGTGTGTGTGCATACGCCAGCATAAATTTACTGGTACTGTGGCATAAACTCCAATGACTCTATACCAAGAAATTTTGCTGCAGCTCAAGATGTATACAGGTTCATTTGAGTCAAATGTATAGCAGTCTCTATATCCCTGATAACCTAACAAAACTTTAAACAAGCTTGTTGGTTTTCTTTTGTCTTTTCTTTTTTGCTTTGTTTTTTTTTTTTTTTTAAAGGACGGTCCAACTTCTGAACTATATTTTCACACATTCTTTTTATTTTTTATTTTATTTTATTTCTGAGACAGGGTTTCTCTGTGTAACCCTGGCTGTCCTGGAACTCACTCTGCAGACCAGGCTGGCCTCCAACTCAGAAATCCGCCTGCCTTGGCCTCCCATGTGCTGGGATTAAAGGCATGTGCCACCACTGCCTGGCTCACACATTCTTTTTAAATGGAAGGTTTTCATGTAGGTTTGTGTTTGTATTTCTGACATCATTGATGGGTGGAATGGATTTTTTCCTTCAAAGAAACATCTCTGCTGTGTAGTATAAATAGTGAGTTTTCCCTTAAGTGTTAATATTTTTTGAACTGTTACCAATAATCCATCTGTATATCTGCCTTAGGCCAGTCCATACTTGATTAACTGAATGTTTTAATTGTGCCGTGTGTTATCACAATATTGCTTATTTTCATGTCTTTTATCTGTATTTTTCTCTGAATTCTCACCATAAATCAGACTGTACTACAATCTGAATGCTATGTTGTCTTAAAGTTTCCTCTAGCAAATAAATCTGTCTATTTCTTCTGAAATAGAATTAAGCCAAAATTTTAGGAAAAACTTAAACTTTAGCCAACTCTATTGCCAGAATTTCAGCCAAGTGGCTTCTAGCCCAATAACTAATACAATCCTTGTTCACATTTCAGTAAGTGCTCCGGAATTCTTCATTCCAACGAAATGGCCTGCCGAACTATGCTAACCACCTTTTAAGGTTTCTTTGGTGCATATTCAGCTGCAGATATTTCTACTTTCCTAATGAAGATCAGTTTCAAACTCCAATTAAAACCTTGTTTAAGTTTATCACAGTCAAATCCACTTCTAGTACCAAATGTATATGTTAGCTACTCCATTGATGTGACAGTATGTTTGAAATGAAACTTAAGCTAGGAAGAATCTTTCTTTCTTTCTTTCTTTCTTTCTTTTTCTTTTTGCTTATCCTTTGATGGTGATAACAGCACTATCAATAGATTGAGGGTTTAACTTTTTCAAATTCTGGAAAGTCAAGAGTCAAAGATCTCAAGTCAAAAACAGGCTCAAGTTATAATCTTCAGCTAACTGTCCTTATTGATTTACTTCTACCCGTCATATATTCTGCTTCATAGCATGAACATTTCTCAAAACAGCATCCCTTGCTGTTATGAAGTATTCGAACTCATATTCAATGGGTAGCATCTCAACATCAAACTATAGTATCATATGTATATGATTTAGAAGTACTCGCAAAAACAGAAGACAAAATTCTAGGGCTCTGGATTAAGTGGTACTACATAGCAATTGCATTTATATTTTACACTCTATTAATCACTTAGAAAGTAATTCATATTTTTTACATGTTATAAATATAGCAGAAGAAATGTGTCCTTGTATATTCACTGGTGCTTATTTAATAAAATAAACTATTAAATTTTATTATTCTGTTTCTGAATAAAGTAATACTATTCTGTGGCAGTGTCAAGTATAACTTATTATGTAGTCTAATATTACTATAACAAAATATATTAGGCAATTGTATTTATAAAGGGCATATGTTTACTATGTTTCAAGTGTTTAGTGTTTCCAGTCTTAGTGAGTGCCTTCTTATCTGTCATATCATCATAGTAATATATAGAAGACAAACTAATGACCACATAAATGTACATGTCAGAGGCTAAAACTAGGGAACAGAAAGAGACTGGGGTATTACCATTTCTTTCAAGGTTTGTAAAATGTCAAAGCTGCCTCTTATGCTTGACTCTTCTGAATATACATGCTTATCTCCTGCCTAGAAGCACTCCATAAAGACCCTGTAAAGATCCAAAGCACCAGCCAATAATACCACAATAGACACAACACCTCCAATATACAGACCATTAGAGGAAATTAAATATTTGTGTCCTAGTTACAGATTAGTGACAAAAGCAAAGGTCACCAGAGGATGAAGGAGATACATCTGACTTTCATCTTTAAAAGAAGGTTCATTTTATTAAATTGCTTTATGTGATCTGATGCCATAACATTATTTTCTTTCTTTTATGTCTTTAATAGACCTTTTAAATTTTAAAGTAACTATAATCATAGGCAAACTGTAAAAGACTCCCCATGATAAAATCTAGTTTAGATAGGTTTTCTGATTGCTGATGGAATCTATCAGAAACTAAGTAAAAAGAGTAGAATTTTCAAGTAATGAATTACAGGAATCCAATTAAAGTTAAGTTCACTTTCTCTCATCAAGTAGGAAAATCAAACAGTCTAAACAGTCAGCTTAACAGCATGAGACTCCATCAAAAGCCAGATATAAGTGAGGAAGCAGTAGCATTGCTTACTCTACAAGAGTCAGGATGCTGCACAGTGATAATAAGAGTATTTTGCATTTAAATGGCGTCTCTGGAAACTTCTTTAATGATTATTATCATTCTCTAGATGTTTCCTAAATTAAGATAGGCATAGGAACATCATCCCTATTTAAAATGAAACACAGTCAAGGTTATTCTGTGAACATTGTCATCAATTTGGGGGGTATAAAGTATTGGGAAATTAATGAATACTGTGTTTGAAATATATTTCCCAGAAATCACCTGTTGGTCCAAGTGTAATGGAATCAGGGGACAGAACCTAATAAGGAATAGTTAGGATGTATGCTCTATTTTTATGTCAACACAATCTCAGAGAAGCAAATTCCTGTTCCTTCTCAAGGACATGTAATAATTAGTTTTATTTCGGTGGTTACCATTAGTTGTTGTGAGTGAGAGATTGTTAAGAAAGACTTTAGTTTGTTATTTGGTCCATGCTCTTTTTTGGTGGCTTGAATAGAAGTCACAGTGGTTTCATTTAAGTTAAACTTCCAGACTCCAAAAACTTCGGCAAAAGTAAAATACTATCTACTCTCTGCAATTTACTCCATCTTCTGTTATCATTATAGCAACACAAAAAAGAGTACCTCAAAGAAATCTGTAATTTCCTACAAACATATGTTATAATCTACTTTGACATGAGTAAACAAAGGACTTCGGTCACTAACTTATATTTCTCTTACTGAAAAAGCTAAAGCCATCCTATATTTTCAGGATACCTCTAATATGATAATTGAAAACAAGTAAAATAAAATTCTCATGTAACTTTCATTTCTAATGAGTATATACAGATTACAAAGTAGATAAATTCTCTATTCTTTCTGTAGTGATAATATATTCATACAAGGTCTGAAGTGATTCTGCCAAATGTCTGCAACCTTTTCTTCTTTGTTTGAATTACCTCTAAAATAGGGAATTCACGTTTGATTTTTGTAGCATAAGCTTCTGATTTTCTCCCTTCATTTTCCTCATCAATACATTTTTTGTCATATGCTCTACTCCCTTTCACACCACTGAAACCAAAATAACAAGAAATATTTTAGGCATCTTAATATTATACAAGCATAAACAAATTTTAGTTATTTAACTTACCATGCATTCAATTATGCTGAGATTCCCTCAGAACTCTTGGTGCATTGACTTCCCAAAAGATTTATTCTGAAAGCATTGGACCAAGAAATTCTCAGCCCACTTCATTTTTGATCCTCAAAGTCACCTTTGCAATCTTCTCGTAGAACTAATATAATAAAATTGTTTTCATATGCACCATTTTATTAGAGAATAAATAAATATTTCCATTGATATAATGAAAAATATAAAAGCAATGTTTTTTTAAAAATACAGGTAACATATAAATAAAAAGCAGGTCAAAACGAATGACCACTGAGATGGAAACAATTTGCTGTACAGGTCACCTACAATTTCCATTCAGAGTATTGACCTTCAGCAACACACTTCCCTTCTTCAGGTCTCCAGGGATGATTTTCATTTTTTTTTTTTTTTTAAATAGAGAAAGGTTACCTTGGATAATTTTAAGGTCTCTTCTAACTCAAATTCTATGAAGCTTTACACTGCTCCATTCACAATGCTTCATATTTTGTTGACATATCAGCAGGGAACTTCACACTTCATTGGAAATCCATTAAAACAATTACCATGTCATTAGTGAAGACTTTTAATTATGAGCTTGCTAACCTAAAGAATTCACTATGATAGGCAAGATTAGCTCTGTGAACATGTGCAACAGCAGAATGCACTCAATGGAGAGATGCCTTCCCTTTGGAGAATTAGCTGCTGTCTTCTCACAGAGCAGTTAGCTTGTTGATTAGGCAGGACAGCTGAAGAGTAGAGCAGTGAGGGTATGGAGGGATGACCTTTAGGAAAGTTGAAGAACTGAAAAACATCAGACAACTTTATGGAATGAGTACTTCTTATGCTCTGAGCCAAGGAGAAAAGAGCACTAGGGGAGCATTCAGAAGGCAATGAAGACTGGGAGGAAACAAACCATGTGAGGTCAATTAAAAGAATAGAACTAGGGTCATCCCAGCAATTTTACTGAAATCTGGCAATGCTTCTCTCCACACTGACCCAGCTTTCATATTTTCTGTGCTTTCACTAATGTAAATTTGGCCTAGGCATTACTTAAGACCTTGGCCAATTAATACTTTTTATTCCCTTTTATTTTCTTAATAAAGTAGGATATCCTATAATCTTATCTTTTTAATAAAGTGGAATATCCTGTAATCTTCCAAATCAAAGTTAAATATAAAGCTAGAAATTGGCTAGTTGTATGGTGTAAGATGTTCAAGGAAACACTGAACATGGGGAGAATTTTTTCTCTTCTCTGTGGTCTTCTAGTTTTCTTCTTTAAATATAATCTCTCTGCCATAGACACTCTGAAGATAATTAGGCTCAAACTCCAGCATTTTTTCTTCTCATCCTGCCCACAATTTTTTCTCATTATTTTAATCAAAACTATATTACTTTAAGAGAAAGCATAAACTGGCTTAATAGGATAATATTATGGATTTATTTGACATAGAACAAAATCGTATTGCAATAATGTTGAACACAACAACATAAATTAAATTTTCTATATATGCTTCCTATTGATTTGGTGATCTGCCTGCATTTTAGTGTCTAGCTTACTTTTGCTTTAATTTTCTTTTACTGTGAGAACTGACCTTATGAAATCCATTCTGAGAATTATAAAATCATTTTAAAGAAATATTATAGCTTTCAGTTTAGTATTTTTATGACACTCCAAAGTTTAAGAATGAGTGAGTCTCTGATTCTTGGACAGTCTCTTGGAGCTTACTTCCTTCTATTGGTTTGTCTTATCCATCTTCAATATGGTAGTTTTTCTTTTATCTTATCTTCTTTTATTTTTTTACTTTTTTATGTTTTGTTGTTAACTCTAAGAAGCCTGCTCTTTTCTAAGGAGACACAAAACAGGAGTAGATTCAGATGGAAGGGCAAGTGGGGAAGAACTTGGAGACGTAAATCAAGTAGCATTGCACAAAAAAAAATCCATTTTTAATAAGAGGAAACAAAGAGAACTGTCTGGCACATTGAATGTCTTCTATTAATGATAACAAGTTACCATGCTAGCACATAATCTAATTAATGATAGGGAGCTACTGCCTTGTAGAACTGTAGACATAAAAACTCAATGCCAAGGATAAAAGACTGGGAAAAAAGTAATTACTTTTCCTTGTCTTTATGTCTGTTCTTTATTTTACGTGACATTAACTCTTCCTTAATGCTCTAAAGAGTTTTATTCTAAGATTTCAACCAGTCTCATTGGAACCAATGGCCTCTACCCAGACGAGGCAGGGAACTCATGTCTTAAACTTAGAATCAGAGATTATTTTCTAGAACTTAGGGAGACTGTGTATAACTATTCTACCTATACATGGGGAACAGAATCATTCACAAATATGAGGAGTATCTTCATCTGTACTGTAAAGTCTTCATATCCAATATCTAGTATCCATTCTACCCATCTTTGTTGACATGCCCTCTCAATTAAATAAAACGATGTTTAGAACAAAATAAATAGCTTATTATTACATTTTACATCTTTTACTGTTCCCACTCTCTTAACTTAGAAATACACAGTGACCCTTTTTGTACAGAAATCAAAGAACAGAATAACTTCCTTCGGGGCTACTTGTTATTATGCTTTTGTTAATATTCAAAAATTGTCAGTCTCCAAATGAGCCACGATCTCTGTGTTTTTCACACCTGCTTTCATCATTGTGATAGTTATGATTGAATGTATCCAGAGTGAATGAACAGCATGCATTTTTGCTTCAAGTGTTTAAAACATGGAACATGCTTTTAGGTTATAATAATCATATTTTCAAAATTAAGGTTGTGTTTAAGATATAAACTACAAAACATACAAAGCATACACTTTCCAGAGAAATAACAAAATTATTTTAAATATTTTGATGTAGTACAATATACTACTTAAAGATATATTTTTACTTCTAATATAATTTTAGTTCAAAAAAGCTACTAAAAATCATGTTTCATTGTTTTGAACTGTGTTTAGCCTTTAACTTATAGTGTTTGAGAAATAGTATTCAAACCATAGTATTTTTCTCACCTCTGTATTATTCCTCCCTAAGTACATGAGTGATGTGGGTAAATTTGGGTGGTATTAAACAGTAATGGGAGTCAGGTAAGGAAGTGGCTCTGTCATAAAGTGCCTGCATACTTCTCTCTCTCTCTCTCTCTGTGTCTCTCTCTCTCTCTCTGTGCCTGCACCTCAAGAATGAGGACATGAGTAGATACTCATGGAAAAGATATAAATACATTATTCATATATAAATTTTTCAATACCATAACATTTTAAAATATATGCTAAATAACCATTTATTTATGTTTTCTGAATATTTGCTTAAGGAAATTCTAACAGTCAATTAATTTTAAAGTAAGAGATGGCAAATAACTTTATATATTTAATTTTTATTTATAAATCATGTTCTTTTGTATCCTTATTTTATAGACACATACAATTTGTAAATTTTTTACATATTTTTAAAATTTAGCATGGAAAGAATGGGTTTAATTTTTGGCATTTTCATATATGTGACCCTTATTCATTTTCCTAGTTGTTTTCTATTTTGACTGATTAATTAATAATAATTAATAGATATACAAATAGAGAAATAGCATAAACCTTGCCAGAAACAAATGACCAAGAAAATATGGGCAAGAAATCCTCATGAGATGTTTACTATAAATGTTTAAAATTGAGAACAGTGCAAACATTATGATTACATTGTCTTATGTTTATATCATTTAAAATGTGCAAAATTTGTTTTGATTTGCATTTCCCTGATGACTAAGGATGTTGAGCTTTTCTTTAGGTGCTTTTCAGTCATTCAATATTCCTCAGTTGAGAATTCTTTGTTTAGCTTTGTATATCATTTTTAATAAAATGGTTCTCTGGAGTCTAACTTGTTGAGTTCTTCGTATATATTAGATATTAACCTTCAACTGGATGAAGGGTTGGTAAAGATCTTTTCCCAATCTGTAGGTTGCTATTTTGTCTTGTTGACAGTGTCCTTTGCCTGGCGGAAGCTTTTCAATTTTATGATATCCCATTTGTCTATAGTTGACCTTAGATTCTGAGCCATTGGTGTTCTATTCAGAAAATTTACCCCTGTGCCTAAGTGTTCAAAGTTCTTTCCCACTTTCTCTTCTTTTATATTCAGTGTATCTGGTTTTACCTTGAGGTGTTTGATCCCACCAAGCACTACTCAGAATGGCTAAGATCAAAAAATCAGGTGACACCAGATGCTGGAGAGGATGTGGAGAAAGAGGAACACTCCTCCGTTAGTGGTGGACTTGCAAGCTGGTACAACCACTCTGGAAATCAGTTGGCTGTTCCTCAGAAAATTGGACATATTACTACTGGAGGACCCAGCTATTCCACTGCTAGGCATATACCCAAAAGATGCTCCAACATATAACAAGGACACCTGAACCATTATGTTCATAACAGCTTTATTTATAATAGCCAGAAGCTGGAAACAACACAGATGCCCGTCAACAGAGGAATGGATACAGAAATTGTGGTACATTTACACAATGGAATACTACTCAGCTATTAAAAACAATGCCTTCACGAAAATTACCCGCAAGTGGATGGAATTAGAAAATATCATTCTTAGTGAGGTAAGCCAGTCACAGAAGAACACACATGATATTAGGAAAAAAGCTTGGAATACCCAGTATACAACTCACAGATCATGTGAAGCTCAAGAAGAAGGAAAACCAAAGTGTGGATGCTTCAGTCCTACTTAGAAGGGGGAACAAAATAATCATGAGAGGTAGAGGGTGGGTGGGACTTGGAAGGGGAAAAAGATGGGAAGATTCAGGTATGGGAGGAGATGTAGAGAGAGTCATGAAATTGAACAGAGGTGTGTAGCAATGGGGGATGGGGAATTGGTGATAATCACCAGAAAGTCCCAGATGCCAGGAAAGCAAGAGGCTCCCAGGACCCAACAGGGATGGCATTATCTGAAATACACAACAACGGTGAGAGAGAACCTGTAGAGACCATATCAAGACATCAGGCATGGGCTCTAGTTGAGGGATGGGACCAAAATTTTAACACAGAATTGCTCCTGTCTAAAGGGACTTCAGGGACAAAGAGTGGAGCAGAGACTAAACTAAAGGCCATCCAGAGACTGTCCAGTCTGGGGATCCATCTTATATGCCTATACATCTTGCTGGTGCCAAGAAGTGCTTGCTGACAGGAGCCTGATATAGCTGTCTCCTAAGAGGCTTTGCCAGAGCCTGACCAATACAGGTGTGGATGCCTGTAGCCAACCATTGGATTGAGCCCAGGGATACCAATAGAGGAGTTAAGAGAAGGAATGAAGGAGCTGGAGGCATTTGCAACCCCATAGGGAGAACAACATCAACCAACCAGACCTCCGCAGTCCCAGGGACTAAACCACCATCTGAAGAGTACACACGGATGCACATATGGCTCCAGCTGCATTTGCACCAGAGGATAGCCTTATCTCGCATCAGTGGTAGGTGAGGGGAGGCTCTTGGTCCTGTGGAGGCTTGATACCCCTGTGTGGGGGAATGCTAAAGCCATGAGGCAGGAGTGGATGGGTGGGTGGGCGGGTGTGGGGAGCTCCCTCATAGAAGCAAGAGGGAGGGGGAGGGGATAAGTTTTGCAGAGAGGATACTGGGAAGCAGAATAACATTTGAAATGTAAATACATAAAATAACCAATTAAAAAAAGAAAATAAAAAAAGGAAATCCACAAAATTCAACTGTTGTTTTCTCTGAAATTATAACTGAAAATGATCAAAATATAATCTATGTTTTGACTCATTTGCTTGCTAAGCAAAAGGTCTAAATACATAAAATGTGTTACTACTATAATAATAATATCTCTAAAAATCAAACAGGTAAACATATGCATTAAAAAGTTCTATGCATTAAAATGTACTTAATATGTAAAAATATTATTCTTTTTGCATATTCTAGAAATAAACTGTTAACACAAGTGTATGATAATGACAATTATAAACTCAAGTTGTCAGGCAAGGGTTTTCACCCTCTAAGCCATCTGAGCATCCCTCATCTCTCAATTTTCTTAATTACCAATTAGCCTTTAAAAACAGCAGAAAACCTTTCTAGTATTTATATCTTCTTGTGTACACACAAACTATTTGATTCAGTGTGATGTAATTAAAACATTGATGAATCAGAGGATGTCAGAAGCTTCATAGTTTGAAAATCTATCCCTTTTGATGGACAGACTTTCCTTCTAACTAACACAGCATTCTGGCAGGCTTATGTGTAAGAGAGAAACCCTGACATGTTTCCACTTTAAATAGCTCATTCTATCTTCTCCTAATAGGATCTGACAAGATTAAATTCCTTCATGACGATTAGAATGACCTCCACCAAACACACACACACACACACACACACACACACACACACACAAACACACACACAAAAAAATATTTCTTAGTAATCATGTCTCCTCTTAAAACCTACAATTACATGACACCTTTGTAGTAAAAATTCAAAGCATAGCAACTGAATTTAGCTTTTTGTTCTTCGTTAGCAGATAGAGGAATCTGTGAAATAAATATATACTTACCGGTTATTCATTATGGTATAATATTATGCTGCAGTTTGACATTTGTTATCTTAATATTTTATCTTAATAAATATTAAATTTAAAAAAGAATGATGACATCAGAAAAAATTTTACTTTTACAACAAGTTATTCACATGTGAGTAATTAACTTAATTCTGTTGTTAATGTCAAAGTATTTTCCTTATTTCTGAGTTATTTTCTTCTAGGCAGAATAAAAAGAATCTCTAAACCCAAATATTCTTGAGGATAAAGGATTCAGAAAATATGCTTTACTGGGTTTCATAGCTTTAGTCATGATGGCAAATGCTCAACTTAGTTGAATCAGTCATTAAAGTCTCATAATTCAGATACAAATTGGGACAATGAGAGAAATATCTATTGGCCAGTAAAATGAAATATTTTGGAGTTCAGTGATCTATAGCCATACTTGTGCTAGCAATTGAATTTTTGCTTAATGAAGAAAGTTTTACAGAGGCTCAGGAAGTGTGATAAGCTTACAAGAGGACAGAAAGTTCGATGTATTTAAGAATTTAAAAGATAACAGCTTGACGTTCAAACAGTGATATGTATTAAATCTCATGTTGCTCATATACAAAAGATATGGCCTGAAGGAAATTAAGAAGAATCATACCATATATTTTAGTCTAAATGAGTCAATGAATGGTAGAATATATCATAGAAACAGATAATCAAAGATACATCAGGTACACTCAAGGAAAATATGAGTTGCATTCAGTTTAATCTGCCCAAATTATAGAAATAATGATATTATTTTATTCCTTTGTATACCAAAATTTCCACTAATGAGAGACTTGATGATAGGATATTTTAGTTGGATTTATCAAAAATTATATAAAAGTAAATAATTTGAAATTCTACTTTCAGTAACAAACCTGGTAAGTCGTATTTATTTGTATTCTTTTTACAGTTCATTTCAGTTCGTCACTTGGAAAGAAAATTACATAATTACATAATTTAATATTTGTTATTTAAAAATAAATAACTGAAAAACTTCTGGCATTTCTGTGCAAATAGGAGAATGAAAAACGCTTACTCATCTCAGAGCCTATATTCTAATGCAATCCTATTTCACCTCAGTTCTCCTTAATGCGATGTTACTGCAGTAACTCTTCATGGGAACTACTCTTCACCTGAGCTATGTCTTCTGGTAGATGTAAACATTTACACCTGTCTTGTTTCTTCATAAGCGATCAGTCCCAATGCTGAGCACATGTCACATAAAACAGAGTCACCGAACCAGATTTGAATCAGTCATACTTTGATTTAATTGGAAAAGATCCACAGTGTGTAGTAAAATTTTAGAAATGTTAACCTGGAATCTATTAAAATTTATAAAGTAGTAGATTGTCATTCATTGTGGAATTTATTTTCAACACCCTAAAACCTGACAAGTGATTTGTTTTATCTCATTTATAAAGGTCTATTTGCACAGTTGAATTTATCTTGAGTAACACTGTCTCTTCAGCTTTTAAAAAAAAAAAAGTTAAAAATTATAAAAGTGTATCAATTAATATTTTATACTAAAAATGAAAGGTATAAAGATTAGTGAAAAACTTAAGGGAATTGAAGAAGATTCAAGAAAATAGATAAAAGAAAATGTTTATGGTTCTGTATGATTAATAGTATAAAAATGACCATTTAAGTAGCAGTGATCTATAGTTTCAAAGCAAATTCTGCCAGTGTTTCAAGAAACATTTTTCTAGAAATTTTAAAAATAACTATTAATTTCATATGGAAACACACACACACACACACACACACACACACACACATGTACATACACAAGATAGTTAAAAATAATGCCCAATAGTAAAAGTATTGCTGGAGGTATCTCTCTCTCTCTCTCTCTCTCTCTCTCTCTCTCTCTCTTTCTCATAGTGATTTCTAATACAGAGTAATAGTAATAAAATCAATGTGGTATTTGTATAACAAATCAAAAATTTTAAAAAGACATATTGACCACTAGGATTGAAATAGAACCCTTACACAATTGCAGAAGCCAAAAGGTATCTGAATTTTGAATCAGTATCTTATATATCAAAAACCCAACTCCAATTGGATCAACATTAGACTAAATCCTAAATGTGATAGAACAGAAAGTGGGGGATATTCTTCAATTAATTGGCACAGAAAAAGATTTTCTTAACAAGACTCTGATAATATAGGAACTCAAACCAGTAATTAATAAATGAAAGCCAAATAACTTCTGTACAACTTAAGACTGAATCATTTTAACATACTGGGTGCCTTAAAAATGGGAACATTCTTTACTAATTATATATCTGATACATGATTGGGATCTCAATTATATAAATAAATTAAAGTTAAAACAGATCATAAATAGAAAAATAACCAAATGAAAATGGACTATAGAACTAACTAAAGAGTTTCAAAATATGATGCACAGATGGATGAGAAACAGAAAAAGCTCAACATTCTTATCCATCAAGGAAATGTGAGTTAAAACTACTATGAAATTTTATCTCATTCTGGTCAAAATGGCCAAAATGAATAAAACAAATGCAAATACAGGTTGGTAAGGATGTCGGGAAGGGAACACCGTTATTCATTGCTTGTGGGTGTATAAGCTTGTATAGTCATTGTGGATATCAGGATAGACATTCTCAGGAAGCTAAGAATCTATGCACCACAAGATCCAGCTATGCAACCTATGGACATCAACCTAAAATACCCTATATCTTATAAAAGGAACTTTTTCGTCTATATTCATTGCAGCCCTATTCATATAGCCAGAATTTACAAGCAGCTAAAATGCTTACATTTAGTTGAAAGAATTATAAAAATGTCTATATATTTACACAATCAAATATTATCCTAGGGTGTAAATATCACTGTATCAAGATATATTGGATATATGTACAAAAATACTATTGCTGTATTTCAAGATAGATCTATTCCTGGCCACCTTTAGAAACCCCCACTCTGACTTCCATGCATTCTATACCAGTGAGCAGCAGCATCCCAGAAATTCAGGGATGGTTCAACATATGGAAATCCATCAATGTAATCCTTCATATAAAAATTCTCATGGAAAAATCACACAATCTTCTCATTAGATGCTGAAAAAGCCTTTGACAAACTAGAACATCCCTTCTTGTTAAAAGATCTCTCTCTTGGAGAAATCAGGAATTCAAGGCATATACCTAAGCATAATTAAAGCAATTACAGCAAACCAACAGCCAACATCAAACTTAATGGACAGTAACTTAAAGCCATCCCACTAAAATCAGGGACAAAATAAGACTGCCCATTGTCTCCCTATTTGTTCAATATAATACTAGAATTTCTATCTAGAGCAATTAGACAACAAAAGGAGGTCAAAGGGATACAAATTGGAAAGAAAGAAGTCAAGGTATCATTATTTGCAAATGATATGATACTATACGTAAGCAACCACCAAAATTCTACCAGAGAACTTCTACAGCTGATAAGTAACTTCTGCAAAGTGGTTGAATATAAAATTAACTCAAACAAATGAGTAGCCTTTCTCTATACCAGGATAAATTGGCTGAGAAAGAAATTAAGAAACAACACCCTTCACAACAATCACAAATAATATAAAATATTTTGATGTAAATCTAACCAAGCAAGTGAAAGATCTGTATGACAAAATTGTCAAGTCTCTGTAGAAAGAGATTGAAGAAGACCTCAGAAGATGGAAAGATCTACCATGCTCGTGGATTGGTAGGATTAACATAGTAGAAATGGCCATATTATTAAAAGCAATCTAATGATTCAATATAATACCATCAAAATTTAAACATAATTCCTCACAGAGATAAAAAGAGAAATTCTCAACTTCATACGGAATAACAAAAACCTACTATAGTGAAAACAATTCTCAGGACTTGTGGGGGAATGACTATCCCTGATGTCAAGCTGAACTACAGAGTAATTGTAATAAATACCACATGGTTATTGGCATAGAGACAGACAGGTAAATCAATGGACTAGATTTGAGGATGCAGAAATAAACCAACACACCTATGGACACTTGATCTTTGACAACGTAGCCAAAATCATACAGTAAAAATAAATGAAAGAAAACATTGTCAACAAATAGTGTTAGTCTAACTGGTGGTCTGCGTGTAGAAGAATATAAATTATTCAATATTTATCTCCATTTACCAAGCTAAAGTCCAGCTGAATCACGGACCTCCATGTATAACCAGATTCACTGAAGCTAATAGAAAATAAATTTTGAAATATCCTCAAACATACTAATACAGAGGGAAACTTTATGAACAAAACACAAATGACTCAGGCTCTAAGATCAACAATTAACGAATGGTACCTCAGGAAACTAAAAAGATTCTGTAATGCAAAGGACACTCTTGATAGGACAAAACAGCAACTTACAGATTGAGAAAAGATCTTTAAGAATCCTACATCCTATAGGAGTGCTAGTATCCAAATTATATAAATAACTCAAGAAGTTAGACTCCATAAAATCAAATAACCCAATTTAAAAATGGGGCACAGAGCTAAACAAAAACTTCTCAACTGAGTAATCTCAGAAGTTTCTGGATTCTGGCTGAGAAGCACTTAAAGAAATGTTCAACATCCTTAGTCATCAGAGAAATTCAAATAAAAATGGCTTTGAGATTTTACTTAAATCAGAATAATCAAAAATTCAGGTGACAGCAGATGCTGGCAAGGATGGGGAGAAAGAACACTCCTCCATTACTGGTGGGATTAAAAACTAAAACAACAACTCTTGAACTCAATCTGGCAGTTCCTCAGAATATTTGAAATAATTCTACCTGAGGACCTATCTATACCACTCCTGGGCATATAAACAAAAGATAATCATATCACATTGTCCCATGCTGCACTATGCTCATAGCAGCATTATTTATAATAGCCAGAAGCTAGAAACAACCTAGATGCCCCTCAACCAAAGAATGGATACAGAACATGTGGTTAGTTTGGAGAAAAAGAGAGGCAGGATGATGTATGAGGGGAAACAGGAAAGAAGCCCAGAAGACCGGGAGAATGAATAGAAGTATGCAGCAGTATGGGGTGGAGGAAGACGTATCCACTAGAATGTTCCAGACACGAGTAGAGTGAGAGGCTCCCAGGACCCAATGGAGATGACATTAGATGAAATGCCAAAGAGTAAGAAGATGGAACCCGAAAAGGCCACCTCTAGTATATAGACATGGTCTCCAGTTGAGGGATGAGGCCACCTTCCCACTTTAAAATATTTGATCCAGAATTGTTCCTGCCTAAAGAAATGCAGAGACAAAAATTGGAGCAGAGAATGAAGGAAAGTCCATTCTGAGACTGTCCCAACTTGAGAAATATACCATGCACAGGCACCAAAACCCAACACTGCTGCTGATGCCAAGATGTGCTTACAGACAGGAGGCATGGGTATCCTGAGATGCTCTACCAGCACCTGAATGAGAAAGATGAAGATACTTACAGCTAACCATTGGACTGATCCCAAGGTCCTCTATGGAAGAGGTAGGGAAAGTATTGAAGGAAGTGATGGGGATTGCAACCCAATAGGAAGAAAAATAGTATCAACTAACCCCTTAGAGATCTAGGGGACCAAAGCACCAACCAAATAACATAATTTCTCTGGTTTGTGGGCCCTGCTACATATATAGCAGAGAACTGCCTTGTCCCACCTCAGTGCAAGGAGATGTGCTTGGTCCAGTGAAGGTTTGATACCCCAACAAAGGGGATGCTAGAGGGGTGAGGTGCGAGTGGGTAAGTGGGTGAGAGAGGGTGGTCTTAGAAGTGAAGGGAAAAGGAGGAGAAGTGGGGAGCTCATGGAGTGGGGGAGAAAATTGGAACAACGTTTGAAATGTAAATTAATAAAATAATTTTTAAAAAGATTTCCAACCAAAATTAATCAAAAGAGACAGAGAATGTCACTCATAAAAGAAAAAGTCTACAAATATCTGAATTCTGAACATCTATGCACCAAACACAAATACACCCAAGTTTGTTAAAAAAAAAAAAAAAATATTGCTAAAGCTAAAATCCCACTTATACCCCCACTCATTAATAGCGTGGGGACTTAAACCCTCAAGTCTTACCAATTGACAGGTAATCCAGACCCAAAAAAAAAAAAAAAATATAAGGAGATACATAATGAGCCTAACAGACATTATGAATCAAATGGACCTAACAGACATTTATAGAATATTTTACCCAAACATATATATATATATACCTTTTTCTCAGCACCACATGGATGGACCCTTTTCCAACCATATAGTGAGTCACAAAGAAAGCCTCAACAAATTAAAAAAAAAAAATGCTTTGTATCTTATCAGACCATCATGGATTAAAGTTAAACTTCAACAACAACAGAAACACCAGAAAGCTTATGCTTTAAGATCAACAATTGATAAATGGGACCTAATGAAACTGAGTAGTTTGTAAGGCAAAAGACACTGTCAATAAAATAAATCAGCAACCTCCAGATTAGGAAATGATCTTCACCAACCATACTTCTGACAGAGGGCTAATATCCAAAATTTATAAAGAAATAAAAAAGTTAGACATCAGCAAGCAAAATAATCCAATTAAAATTGGAGTACAGAGCTAAACAAAGAATACTCAACAGAGGAATCTCAAACGGCTGACTAGCACAAAATGTTAAAGTTCCTAGTCATCAGAGAAATGTAAACTCAAATCATTCTGAGATTCCATCTTACACTTTTCAGAGACTCTCAGATGAAAACTCAAGTGTTGGTATAAGCTGGCAAGGATGTGAAGCAACTCATCCATTGCATGTGGGAGGTCAAACGTGTACAACCCATAAGAAATTAATTTGTCAGTTTCTCAGAAATCTGGGAATAGTTCTCCCTCAAGATCCAGCTATGCCACTACTGGCTGTAAACTCAAAAGATGCTCCAGCATCCCACAAAGACACTTGCTCAACTATGTTCATAGCAGCTTTATTAGTAATAGCAAGAAACTGGAAACAAACTAGATGTCTTTTACCTGTAGAATGAATAAGTAAAAAGTGGTACATCTACACTTTTAAAAACAAAGACATCATGAATTTTGTAGGAAAATGGATGGAACTTGAGAATCTGGTTTGGAGTGAAGAAAACAAGTCCCAAAAATGACATGCATAGTACATATTCAGTTATAAGTATATACTAGTCATAAAATATAGGATACCCACACTTTATTTCCCAGGCCTAAAGATGCCAAAGAAAGAAAGCAGTAGCAAGAATGCTTGAATCTAGCTTATAAGGGGGAATAAAATAGTCATAAAAAGCAGATGGAGGGAGGGAACTAGTAGGAGATGGGATGGAGATGAAAATGGGAGTGTCAGGATCAGGTATGGAGAGTCACAAGAGAGATGGCAACATGGCCATGAGAATGAATGAAAATCTTCAACTGATAGGTTGTGAAAGTGGGGGCATCTCCAGGATTCTACAGAGACCTGGGCTAAGGGAGGCTCCCAAGAATCAGTGGAGATGACCTCTGCTGTGACTCACAGCATTGTGCATATGTAACCTCCTTTAACAAATTAGGAACCTCAATGGAGTGGTAGAGATACCAAACCACATACAAAACTTTCAACCAGAAATTTATCCTGTCTACAAGAAATGCAGGGTCAAAGATTGAGCAGAGACTGAGGGAAAGGTGAACCAATAACTGACCTAACTTGAGATCCATCCCATGGGCAAGCAGCAATCCCTGACACTATTAATGATACTCTTATGATCGCAGACAGGAGTCTAGCATGGCTGTCCCCTGAGGGGCTCTATCCAGCAGCTGAGTGAGATAGATGCAGACAGTCACAGCAGAACTGTGGATGAAGCTTTTGGACTCTCAGGGAAGAATAGGGGAAAGGATTGCAGGCCCCAAAGGGGATAGAAACTCTACAGGAAGACCAACAGTGTCAACTAACCTGGATGCTTGAGGCTCTCAGACTAAACCAACCAAACGACATACACAGCCTGGACTTAGACCTCTCTGAACAAATATAGCACATGTGCAGCTTGGTCTTCATGTGGGCTCCGAACAAGTAGAGTAGGACTGTCCCAAAAAACGTGGGATATATTTTCCAGCTGGGATGTCTTGTTTGGCCTCAGTGGGAAAGGAGGTGCAGAGACTTAATGTGCCAGTATTAAGGCAGATTCCTAGGGTGTGGACTCACCTGCTCAGAGAAGCAGATGAGAATGTATGAGGGTATGAATGATTGTGGGAGGCAGTGACTTGGATATAAAGTGAATAAATAATGAAAAATATTAAAAACATATGGTACTGGCTGGTTTTGTGTGTCAACTTGATACATGCTGGAGTTATCACAGAGAAAGAAGATTCAGTTGAGAAAATGCCTCCATGAGATCTATGTGTAAGGTATTTTATCAATTAGTGATCAAGGGGGGGAGCCTTGTGGGTGGTACCATCCCTGGGCTAGTAGTCTTGGATTTTAGAAAAGAACAAGCTGAGCAAGACAAGAGAAGCAAGCCTCTAAGAAACATTCCTCCACAGCCTCTGCATCAGTTCCTGCTTCCTGACCTGCTTGAGTTCCAGTCCTGACTTCTTTTAGTGATGAACAGCAATGTGGCTGTATAAACAGCAATGTAAGCTGAATAATCCCTTTTCTCCCCAACTTGCTTCTTGGTCATGATATTTGTTCAGGAATAGAAAACCTGACTAAAACAAATTGATACCAGCATAATAGGGTATTCCTGTGACAATCAGATTATGTTTGGGGGAGGACTGTGGACAGTGTCTCAGTCAGGGTTTCTATTCCTACACAAACATCATGACCAAGAAGCAAGTTGGGGAGGAAAGGCTTTATTCAGCTTACACTTCCACATTGCTGCTCATCACCAGAGGATGTCAGGACTGGAACTCAATCAGGTCAGGAAGCAGGAACTGATGCAGAGGCCATGGAGGGATGTTTCTTCCTGGCTTGCTTCTACTGGCTTGTTCAGCTGGCTATTTTATAGAACCCAAGACCAGGGATGGTACCACCTACAATGGGCCCTCTCCCCTTGATGACTAATTGATAAAATGCCTTACACCTGGATCTCATGGAGGCATTTTCTCAACTGAAACTCCTTTCTCTATGATAACTCTAGCTTGTGTCAAGTTGACACCAAAAACTAGTCAGTACAGATGGACTTTGGAACTTTGGGCTAGAAGGGCCATTCAGTCTTAAGTGCTCTGTGGGATATTGTGTAGGAGCTTGGAAGATAATGTTGAGAACAGTGCAGAAGATGGATGCCTGGCTTATGAAATTTCTGAGGGAAGATTAAAGACTCTTATTAGGGCTGTTGCTATTTTGATTCCGAATATTCTGTGATTTTCATTAGCTGGGGCTGAAGAATCAGCTGTGATTAACAAGATACCAGAACTAAAAAATTGAAAATTTTGCATTACTGGGACTATTAATGCTCATTAGCTAGAGCTAATAAATTAGCAGTGATTAAGAAGAGACCAGCATCATTGAGGTAAAATCTTCTGGTAAGTGTTTTCTGAGCACAGAGGCTACATTCCAGAGATAGCCAAGGTTGTACCTTGTGCTGTTGCTGGACCAGGTAATGTATAAGAATCACTCAGGTGGTACTGATTTGAAGGCATGAAGGGGTCATGAAGAGCAGCTGAAGTTCAGCACTGTGAGAGGCCATGGAAGACCATTGGTGAAGGTGCAGCCTCAGTTGCAGTTGATGGTCCAGGACTAAAGGGGTCATGCAAAGGAGGCAAGGCTTTGCACCATGAAGAGAGCCTATGAGAGGCTATTGGTGAAACCTAGTTACAGCAGAAGACAGCAGTGTTTTGGAGATGCCAGTACCATGAGAAGACCACAAGAACAGCAGCAGCAGTAGAGTATAGGCATCTGGAACCTAGAAGGAAAGGTGTGTGCTACAGAGGGCAGAGATGGAGAAGTGACTCAATCCCTTGGAGGAATCCAGAAGATCATGAGAGGATACTAGACATTGGACAGCTGGAGTTTGATTTTGCTTTTGATTGTGACTATGCCCTAATATTTTTCCTTCTTGAAGAAAGAAGGTATTTTAGTGGAGCTCACAGTTAAGAGACTTTGATTTTTTAAAAGACCTTGAATTTTAAAAGATATCATCTGGGTGCTCCCAGAACCACTTATACACCCACATGACCCACTTCCTCAAGCAATGCTTTTCTTTATCAGACTGAACTAATGCAAGTATTAGCGTGTAGGACAGTCTGAAGGTTTTACATGGATGACTTGAACCATGAATATTGTAAAGGCCGCTAAAAATTTAGGAGGGCTCAGAAGTTTAGGCTCAGTATTGTTTACATTTTCTTATGCTCCGTGAAAGAAGAGAAAAGGAGAGCCATGCATCTTGCTTTGGACAGAATGTTTTATCACCTGTTCATTTGCAGGGGGAGAATAAAATCAGATGCTCAGGTTCTAAAAAAAAAAGATATTGGATATTTTAAAAGGGATTGAACTTTTAATATGCAAGACTGTGGGACTTTTAAAGTTATTTAGATCTTGAGAATGAATAAGAAAGGAAGGGTCAAGGCTTAACGGTGATGTGTTTGTGTGTCAAGTTAAGTAGTCAATTGTACTGGCTGGTTTTGTGTGTCAACTTGACACAAACTGGAGTTATCACAGAGAAAGGAGCTTCATTTGAGAAAATGCCTCCATGAGATCCATGTGTAAGGTATTTTATCAGTTAGTGATCAAGGGAGAGGGTTCCTTGTTGGTGGTACCATCACTGGACTAGTAGTTTTAAATTTTATAAGAGAGCAAGCTGAGAAGGCCAAGAGAATCAGGCCAGTAAGAAACATCCAGCTATTGCCTGTACATCAGCTCTTGCTTCCTGACCTGCTTGAGTTCCAGTCCTGACTTCCTTTAGTGATGAAGAATAATGTGTAAATATAAGCTGAATAAACCCTTTCCTCCCCAACTTTCTTCTTGGTCATGATGTTTGTGGAGGAATAGAAACCCTGACTAAGACACATATAATCCACAATTTTCTGTATTCCTACAACAGAGAACTATGGATATACAATAAATGAATCTTTTTCCTCATATAATATGGAAAAGAACCAAACTTGATTTTACATTGAATTGTACGTTTATTCTGGTATTTTTTTACTCTCATTACACCATTGTGTTATAAAATTTATTATGACAATCTACATAAAAAACATTCATCAAGCAAACAAGGAATTTCTCGTTTCTTTGTATTATCACACTCTGTTTAGCTCAACATCTGTTCAATGATATCTCATGGTATATTTGTGATGTGTGATAATTTGTTTTTCCACAATGATTTTTGTTGTTGTTGTTGTTTTTTGTAATTTTGTAATTATGAAGGACACATTTAATGTTGTTCAGAGGCTAGGATGAGTTTGCAGAGAACAATGACAGGTAAAAAATTACCAGAAAATTTCAAAGTGTGCATGGTTAGCCAGATGTTATTAGCTTGAAAGATTTACTATGATGATTTGTCAATTATGCCTGTGTTATCACTAATTTAACATTAAAAGTTGGTCCAGAAAATATTTATATTAAGCAAAACACACTTCCAAAGTAGCTATACCCAACTAAATGACCTTTTTCATTCCTCTCGTGATACTGATTTTGAAACTTGAATCATTTCTTTGCAAGAAAGAGTTCCAATCAATTAGGGCAAACCTTGCATATATGGTCAGATTTAGTTTACACAGATGCCTCATTTTTCAGGTATATCAAATGAGTGGAAATTATTTATATATATATATATATATAATATATAATATATATACACACATATTCTGTTTCCTTTAATCTATATAAATCCTGGCTCTATATTTAATCTTGTTTTGATAATCCTCATATTTTTTAGGTGATAATGTATTCAGCATGAAAATTTTCACAGCAGGAAATATAAATGAGATGTTACATCATCAGAAGAATTCTAATAATGTTAGGAGAGTTTGCATTTATTAAACCAATGAGTATAAAAGTTTTCAATTGGAAGAAATAAAGATTTCTATTTTTGAGGTTTTTTTATTTGTTTGGTTTTTTTTGTGTTGCCTTTTACTTTGTCATTACTCTTTTATTTTGTTTCATCTTAGTATATATTTCCAGTTTATCCAGAAAAATAATTTAGTGTACTGTGGGATACAGAGTAACTTAGGGTACAAACTCAGAAAGTTGGACAACATAAAAATGATAGTCCTTACATGTAATGTGTAACACCCTGAGTTTCTTACCTGAGAAAGTGTAGGAGTAGAAAAGATAGAGAGAAAGAGAGAGAGAGAGAGAGAGAGAGAGAGAGAGAGAGACTAATTATCTCATTTTCTTTCACCAAGGACAGTCATTCTATTCCTACAGAAATTTTGTGGCTGATTAATAAGTCCTATAGAAGCTTCCTGATAATCCACCATAGTAGCTATACATTCACAGGGTTTGGTGTCAATTGTAACTGCTTTCTAATATGTCATAAATTTTAATATTTAGTTTATTGTTCTGAAAATGTAAAACAAG
>JADRCH010000175.1:193149-220866 GCA_019843965.1 Rhynchomys soricoides
ATGCACTAAAAACCTAGAAAATTGTGCTGAGTTGCATAATTGTTAATTATTGCTAATGTTGATCTGTTACCACTATACTAGATCAAGAGCACTTATTAACACATTGTTTGTAATAGAGCCTGTAATGGAAATTCTTATTTATATCTCTGAACAAACTATATAAAATTATCTGTGTGTGAATTTATATTACGTTTGGATTAAGAAATAATTTTAAAAAGTAATCTACTTAACACTAAAGACACTCATACTTTGTGCTTGATCTGATGTTTTTTTCAAATTAGCATTCATCAAATATCAAAAATTAATGGTAGAATAATTATTATATTATGCAGTAACTGGAACTCTACATTTGTAAAATAAAGAGATTTAAAACACTATACTGGATAAGGGTACCTTACTAAATAAACTGATAAACCAGTTATTGCAGGAAAATGAATATGCACAGTGTTGTAATTTGATCATCTGAAAATAAACTTCTACTTTTTGAATTCCTAGAATACAAGCATGGCCTTAGTTAGTTCTATTACGCAACTACAGTTCAACTAAAAAGTTCTAGAAGCGTGGCTTTCACTACACAACAATTCCATAAGAAACCAACATGTCAAGGTTTGCTGTAATTTGTAGTATTGAGGGGATTTTACAGTAATGAAAATGCTGAGATTAAATCATTCACTATGACTCTCTCTACTTACTAATGCAGCAATTTTGTTTTCCCAAGCATCTAGATGAGAATATAATGCTCAGACAAAGGTGTTTTGTATGTATAACATCTGGATATTCTGAAACATCTGGACATCTCAAAATGTCTTAGCTTTCAAAATTATATTGTGTGTTAGCAAAAGTAGTTTTGAGCAAAACTTCAATTGTAATGCCTGTGTATAAACAATATTTCATGAAGAGATTTTATTTTACTTTTATTTAAATAGATCTTGAAGCATTATAAACCCTGAAAATGCTCATGATATAGTAATATTTAGAAAAATATATATACAATTGCATATATAAAACATGGTCAGAAATATTTTAAGAAGCAAAGCTGCCAATATTTAAACATTGATCTTTACTGTGTTGTAAGAAGCTGAATAGACATTTTCCTTTTGGGATGTATCTCAAATAGCCCAGTCTAGCCTCAAAGTCAACATGTAGCAAACGATGACCCAGAAGAATTCATTTTCTGCCTCTATCTCCCAGTTCCTTGAATGATTCGCTTACACCAATGTTGAGGTGTTCTTCCAGAGATCCTGCCTATCATGCTCATTCTGGTTAGCCCTGTTTGCCATAATTTGTCCTCTGTCATATGATGATACATCTCATAAAATGTCAAGAGGATATCAGTGCTATATATTTTAATTCTCAAACATATGAGATTTGAGAAAAATAAAGTTTTCAGATATTAAAATTAAGTGTTTTCCTATGATGTTTAAACGATATGTTTAAAATACAACAATTTAAAAACAGCATCTCTGTCATTTAAAAAATTAAATTGTCTTGACAGAATAATCAAAGGATCTATCTTTATACATTGTTTCCTTTAAATGAGATAATGATAGGAAACTACTGTTATCGAAATATCACCCACAAGGAGGTTCTTTTTTCTCAGACTATACTAACTTGTTATATTAAATGATTAATGACAATTACATAATATATGACTGCAAAACTTGATTTGTCATTTCAATTCATGTCTGAAACATTTTATCAGACCAAAGAAATATTATTACACAAAATCTAAATAATCATTTTGTTCTTCTATAAATGTGTACTATATTATTACTACACAGTATAATTGAGTACTGTTTTGTCAGCTGAAATTCTTTGTGTGTCTCCAGAAGATACCAGTCAGTTCAAACAAATCAGTAACTCTTATCTGGTTGTTATGACTGAAAAATTCACCAAGAGAATGGCAAGTAATTTAAAAGGCTTGATGAAAGCTTATTTTAAAGGGGAAATTGGAAGACTACCTACAAGTAAATCTAATATCAGTGAATTGCTGGGCAGAAGTCCAACACATTCCGTGAGCAATAAGTTTGTGAATACAGAAAAAGGATACACACACAGCACACACACACACACACACACACACACACACACACACACACACACCAAACAAACATTACATGCTGAGAAGATAGATATACAAAATGAATATTATAAATATTATACCCAAACTATACTAACTGAAATCAAATGAAAATACAAAAGAGTACATGAAAAATCTACTATCATTTCCCTGAAGGTCAGTATGTTTGCTGTATTTCAGGGAAATCTACCAGGTAATCTACTCAGGAAAAGTATTTCAAGGTAGAGAGAACTACTAATACAAAGAAAATGTGTTCAAGAGTCACAGATTCCACAAGTAGAAAATGTAACAATCAGAGAAGTGACTACATAGGTTTTCCATGGCCAATGAAGAGTTATGTTATAGAAATTAAGCAGTGAGGATGATATGCACAGTAGTTCATAATGTACTTTAAGGGTTTCTGATGACAAACGTGAGGATTAAAGAAGTCTGAAAAGGATACATGTATAAATATCAGTGGTGGAACACTGAACTTTGTCAATAAATTATCTGAATCATACAGGAATATACGATAACCACAAATAACTTGGTCTCTGTTAATATCCAGGGTTTTAATGTAGAAGATATATTTTTCTTTGTGACATTTTAAAGACATAATTATAAGGTACAAAGATTAATTAAAACTTCATGGAAAGAAGACTGGGAAATCCTAGTAGGATTTCTCATTTATTAAATATTGATGGCTGAAAAACAACAGAATGAATATGAACCCACAGACTTCCAGTAATGCAGATGCTATTTATACAGTCAATAAATACAGGAAGACAAGTTGATTTGGAGATTAAGTATCAGGCTTTATACTTATTTATTAAGCTGGAAAGTTTCATATTTTATCCTGGTTAATATTGTTGAGATATATCTGGATTTCTGATACTTAAGATGAGTTGGAAAAATTCATACAGATGAGAAAGTCAATTTTACAAAAAGTGATAGTAGAGATTCTTTAGACCAGTTGAAGGCTCTAAGGATAATAATATTTTCATTGAGAAAGAGGAGATAAAAACAAATGATGTGTATTACATATTTATGAAGTGGGAAAAAGCTTCAAGTAGAAAAGGATGTGATAAAGATACACTCACTGCATGAAATTCTAAAAGAATAATTTAAGGAAGGAAGGAAGGAAGGATCACTTGAAAAGAGGTAAATGAAGTTATTACAGATACTAACAGCAGGGGGAGTTTTGGAGAAGCATTTAATGTTGATGGAACAATGTGCTGATTCAGTTCAACTGGCTTAGTGATGATGGCAGAAACAGTTTTGTGAACTGACAAACTGTTTCAAAGTGGCAAGACTGTCTCATGTACTAGACATCTGTAACAAAAGGAAACTAAGAGCAACTAAGTTACCAGTAATCACAACAAAACCAAAGAAGGGTGACATTTTATTTTTGTCATTGAGTTCACAATCATTGCTAAGTAGAATGAAAATAAATAGTAAATTAAATATTAAAACAATAAAATTATTCAACATAGAATTGATTTTCTAATGTATCAGTTAGCACATAATGTATTAGCAAATACTTCCCAAACCAAACTAAACGTTAATGCTACGCCTTTAGTTTTGTTGATATAGAATAGTTTAGTAGGCTAAAACATACATGCATATATACACACACAGGGAGGAAAAAGAAGAGAGGAAAAGAAAGCCACATGGAGAGATAGACATATATGAAGAGACAGGGAAATGTGAAATAGAAGCACAGTGCTCCAAGAAATTGTTTCATTCAATATTATCTACTTTGTTATTATGTAATGGTGCCATACTGATTTAGACTTAGGTTTGTTTTCTTCCATTTTTTTTTCTATATATTTGTTTCCTTTTAAGAATTTCAAACATCTAATTACATGTTATGCTCAGGGCATCATCTTTAGGGATGTGATGTTATTTTTTAACATGATGGTGATATTAAATTTAAGCACTTAAATTTGCAATGTCTACTTCACTCCCATATCATAAAAGAGTAAGTTTCTTTTTGAAATACGTTATTAATCTGGAAGCCGTTATTTGACATTATATATTTTTCTCCACTAAGTTTTACCCAAATGCTAGCAGTCATTCTAAACTCACTAAATGTTACATGAAATAAAATAGTTGATAAATTCAGTTATTTCTTACATTTTTTCATATTTTATATATCAACTTAGAATAATTTTGATCTACTCTATAACTTACAAACAATCTTGGTATTGAGAAGACTGGAGAAAATAAGCATTCGCTTTGCTGCAACAACCTATTTACCTTATGTAAATTTCATAAATTTACCCATATTTTTGAAAAATCATAGTTAAAGACATGAAAGGTATTTTAATGCATAATTTTTCTTTACTAACAGTACTTTACTGACCCATACATGATAATAAAGAAAAATAGCAAAAGTTTTAAGAAGAAAATAAGAAAGGAAGGCAGTAAAACATAAGAAGATTCTTAGTGTCTGAAGAAATTATGATTTTTCCAGAGATGAGGTAAGGAGTAATCAATTTACATCTAAAAAATGCTTAAAAGTAAGATGAGATGCATGTGCCAAAGCCTTTCCTACCCACATTAAGCTAAAATACAAAAGAAACTATTCCCTACATTGCTAGACTATCAAAATATTTACCTTATCTCCATGGCTACATTTTTAATGGTGAAATAGAAATGAATAGTCCATTTCTGATAACACCCCTGTACTAATAGTCTGTTTACAAATGTTACTGTTGCTTAAAACGAGTACTTTTGTTACTTCTTAGACATGAGAGATTCCACATGATGGCCCAGAGGGTATTAAATAAGTAAAGTTAGTTACACTTAAACAACTTGAAAATGAAACTGGAGTTTAACTAGAAGCAGTAAATTTCATGACATCAGACAGATTCATTGGTTGTGCTGTGCTGACTAACATCTGCAGAATATTTCTGTGTTTCACCATATGTTGGAAAACAAGTTTTCTTCAACACTTGACCTAAGTAAATATTGTCAAGACAGCCATCAGCCTGTAAATAATTGAAAGAGAAAAGATGGACTCAATGGTCAAAATGGCAGTTTTATTATCACACTTTTTAACTGTGCCCCTTGCTTTTCCTCACATCAAATAAATTATAAACCTACTTTCAACTCCAAATATTTTCTTGTATTCATTGATTTCATAAGCACATAAGTTTGCTATTATTCTGTTTAGACAGAACTTGCTTCTAACACCACCACCATATACAGAAATGCTGTAAAAGAATCCTACGTTTTATCTTTTGTTTCAAGTCAATGCAATTAATTAAAATTATAGGATATTTTAGCCAGACAAGGACATATATCTTGATCCCAAAGTGTTCTACAACAAATTGTACATGCTTTTCAAGTTATTTTAAAATATTAAAAAAATATATAAATATGATTAATTTGTTGAATAAAATAGAGTAAAGATAGACTCTTTTTCTGTATGGCAATAAGTAAAAATTCAAGGAGAAGGGCTCCTAAGATTTGAATGTTGAAAGATGAAAATAATTTTAGAAAACACAGGAGAAATGGGAAAGGACTGTAGACAATATTCCAAGGAACGGACAGCTAGGTACTGGAGAAGAGAAAATATGCATTGGTTTGAATAGAAAAGAATTGTGTTGTAAGAATGATTGACATTAATAAATAAAATCCAGCCTCATTGTCAAGTTTTGTAAAGATAAATAAGAGAAAGTATATAGTAATTAAGGAGTAGACAGCTTCCAGAGTTGTGATATGCTTATTTCTAAGTCATGCTTGGTGTGCTACTTCATATTAAGTACAGTGTACTTAAGTGTGTGTGTGCGTGTGTGTGTGTGTGTATGTGTGTGTGTGTGTGTGTGTGTGTGTGTGTGCGTAAAACCATTAACCTAATACAAAAAAATAAGATTTGCTTGTGAGGCGACTGAAATAGTGTTTCAGAAGTAACAATGATTGGAACTATAATGCTACTTTGAAGAAAGTATGGTATATCTATAAGCAGTACCAAAACTTATGTACATATATTCAATTTATTTTTCTCCAAAGATTTTGATTTGATTAGATTGTGTTAATCATGGTGGTAGAACATATACATTTAATCAGGAAAGGAGATAAACTAATGCAAAGATCTCAGAGGTCTTTTGTATCATATTGCATATTCCAAGCCAGGTTGTAGTAATAACATAAATTTAAAGATATATAAAAAATTCCTTCATGTTAAAATTTTGTCACATTAAACGTATTAAGTTTGATCTCAGGTAAAGTTTTTGAATCTGATCTCAAAGAATCTTAAACTTTTCGCTCTGTGAACCACTCCATATATTACAGAGACTTGATGTGTGGAAGGGTGATGCAGTCAAATGGAGGTGGTTCCTCTCACTCCCTAGCCTAGTCCAGTGTCATGCTGACACACCTCAAACCAAAGGATGGCAATTAAGTTGTTCTGGGCGGGTAGTACAGAGTGAGCACGAGTGCGGAGAGATGTCAGCGGGAATGATTACTCCCCACAATGCCTGTCCTGGGCATGACACACAGGCTGTGCACCATTTCTCTTGTTTCTCAGGCTCAAATTTCCTGTCATTTTTACTTTGAAAAGTCTTCTTACAGGACTATTGCTTCATGCTAATTAACCCCATTCTCTCCCTGCCTACTCTAATTCTCATCTAGTTCTCTGTGGAAAAGATTTTTTTCACGCTCTCTATGCTCTACCTCAGTGTCTACTTCCAATCCACACCCTGCTCTTCCTGTTCCTACCTTCTCTTCCAAGTCTTTATGTAGATCTTTTCGTCCATCACCCTCTTTCAATCACCACTGTTTCTATTTTTGTCTTCCCTTCATTTGCTTTCACCCCCTATTCATCTTCAAGATAAATGATGCTCTCTTTGAAAATAATAATCATTTAAGAAAAATTTATAATAGATTTCTTCAAGAATGAACCTAGCCATAATTTCCAAAATCACTTAATGAACAAATGTTTCAATACAGTTTAGAAGTCCCTTATGGTTATTTTTTACTGTGTCCAATTCTGCATCAGAGAGCACATAGTGTAAATGGTGACCACATCACATAGACAGTTGTTTAAATTTACATTTATATCACAATTTTCCAATAATTCCTGATCTTAAAATAAATGCCATGCCTTCCCAATATCCCTTAGAGTTGTTCTGTTAACATCTCTAGAAATTGATCAAATGTAGGAAGCAAATGACATGCAGTTTACTTGAATGGAGGCTGTATCTGACAACAGAAGGCTCATAGGCAGTGGATGCATTACATATCTGCTTGTTACATGGCACACTGAATGAAGAAAGAGACTTCTGTCACAAGACGGGCTATGATATGTTCCAGGAAGTCCACCAGCAGCTCTGCCTTGGCTCCACCTCCTCAAAGTTCTACTACATCATCAATCTGAGCCATCGCCTAGTAACAGTGTTTCAGTGGCATGACCCTATGGAGCAGAGGGGCAATTCACATTCCCACTATAATAGCCACCACTCAGATTTCGACTGCATCTAGAGATGTTCTATGTGAACTGTGCACATCCTCATCACATGATGTTCTTTCCTGTTTTTCAGCTTCCAGAAGCACATTCTAAATTAGTTCGTTCTTACTCTGTGCTTCTGGCTAGTAATGAGGTCTTACCATTGCATTTCTCATCTCTTCTAAAAGAGAATGAGCTCTTTTCTGGTTAAGCACAAATGATTAAATCCAACGACTGTAACTCATGTTTTTGTTTTCACTTTTTCACAAAACATGTAGAATATATTTTCAGATTTTCCCATTATTTTTCATCCTATCACTGCAAGTATCCTTCAAGTACTACAGCATGATCTGCCTTTGCTTTTGTTCATACTGTCCATTAATTTACGTATTTTCAGTACTTAGAACTACATTAGCATTTTAGTCAGTGTTAGATGATACAATAAAATATGTTCGTTAACACAGATCAGAAGTCAAGTTATTCAAAGTATTTATTTAAATGTATATTTTATAAAGAAATTAAGATTGAATTAATCTCACAGAATTTGAGAAAGTTGCGATTTCATCATATGTTTTTTTATTATAATTTCAGATTTTTATCTTCAACTAAAATATGAGAAATGTTTTATAGAGTGGTAAGTACTATTATTACTGCCTAAGATAATAGTCTAATAGGAATCTCGCTAAGTTTCCTCTAGTGATTCTCCCTTATACAGAATGTATGTTAAACTATGAGTATACACTTCACGTTCTTATATATAAGTATTTTCATCTACTATAATTACAGGCACAAACATTTAAAGTATCCTTGACCACTTCTGCCAAATATATGCTAGAGAAATCATTGTATGTAAAGACTGTGGTAGTTATCTTCTCTTTGTTGTGTTTAACAGTAAATAGAACACAATAGAAGGATTTGGAATATGTCATAGAATCAAACAGAAGAGCAGGAGAAACGAGGGGGCCAAAAAGCATGCCTAAGAAGGTAAGGCCTGTGGTTAGCAAACCTCATGAGAACCAGCTGTTTAGAGCTACTCTTGCCTTGTGTACCAAATCTGGCACTAACACGCTGTCATACTGGAAAGAACCAACCTGCAAGGAATGATTGGAAACTGAATATTTCTACTGTTTCTACTTCTACCCACACACCAAGATGTATTTTTTTTAATTGCCCTTATTCTTGTGTCACTAGTTATGGAATATATACATTATATGGGATAGTAATTGCTGTGAGTAAACATAGTCTCATATGATAAAGAAGACCTAGTTCAGAAACATAACACATTAAGGGACAAATTCTACTCCCCAGTAAGACTCAAAAAGTAAAAAAATAAAGATTTCCAAATTTGGGGATATAAGATGCATTTAGATATTAGAAATCCAACTGCATAGGAATTTAAGCACATATAATTAAGAATACTGTGTTTTTGATTATAATGGCATTGATAGGCTTAATTCTGAGGTATGATAGATTTCATGTTTTCTATCAATGAAAATTCTAAGATCCTATTCTCTGAGAATCACTGAAATGCTGATTTTAATCTTGTTATCTCCTTACACAAATAACCAGGATTTTCTAAAGTATAGCTGGGTTGCTGACCCTAATTTTGATGTTTTTTGTTTTACTGCAATATCACTAGGGTACTTCTGGTACTAATTTTAAACTCCCTGTAATATTGACTTAGATTTGTATTCATTTTAAAAGCATCTGATGACTACACAACTCTATCAACTCAGACCCACTGTTCCACTCACAGTAGGTATTGCAGGTTGCTTCACTGTGATGCCTGTGTAGTATCATCTTGGCTTTCTATCTGAAACTTCTCCATTCAGGAAACTTACAGCTTGTGGATACTATTGCCTGGCTCTTTTACATTTGTATCCACACCGCTTCAAACTGATCCTGACAATGTGGTGAATTATAAATACTAATAATATAACTAATTCAAAAGTGAAACAAAACATCAGTTATATTTGCTTGAGTCTATATTTGCTACATATTACTAATAAAATAAGGTTTTAAAAATGAGATCCAAAGAAACTTAGTAAAATTAACAGATGAGAGAAGGTTTTATATGGGAAATAGATCATTTAAAAGATTCCATTACTAATTTAAATTTTATTGTTTTGACATTTTAGGTATGGGTATGATTAATTGACTTTAGTGGTGCACGAAATTGAACGTAGAAATGACCTCACACATGCTGGTCAAGAGCTTTACCTCTGACATATATTTCCAGCCTATTCTATGTTTGAAGTGAGCTGAACTATCAGGCGAAAATATTCAATGGAAATAATTCACATGCAATTATCTGCCAGTGACTTTATGCTTGGAATTATTTTGCTATTGATCTATTATGTGTTGTACTCAGAAAGGAAGTTTGCCATGAGACAGTACATCATGCTGGCTATTGATCGGCTGTGATGTACCGCCCTGTGCATTCAGAGTGGTCGCTTAGGAAGAGTACATTTCTACCATCACAGCCACTTTTGTGCTAAATTCCTAAAGCTTCATGAATCTCATAAAAACCTCTGCTGTCAATGAACATATATTATAGCTTCGCAGCTATGGTTCTTGATGGAATTTCCAGAAGCTGCATTTTAGAAATACAGCTAGTACAAAAAACATAAGCACCGAAAGGCTGAGATTGAAGTTTAAGAACCGTAAATGTGGTAGGTTATTTATTTTCTCTAATGTGCTTATACCATGCTTGATCATCTCTTGGAAAATAAAATTAGTCTGCACTTTGACTGACACCCATGCAAGTCCAGAACTTAACCACACTGCATTTTACATTTCAATAAATACTATTTGCTGAAAAGAAAATGTGGTTTCTAATTCATACTTTATTTTTTATTAGTTATTTTATTTATTTACATTTCAAATATTATCGCCCTTTCCAATTTCCCCTCCACAAACCCTATATCTCATTCCTCCTCCCCCTGCTTCTATGAGGGTGGTTCCTCCAGCCATCTACCTACTTCTGCCTCATCACCCTAGCATTCCCCTAGGCTGGGCATCAAGCCTTCACAAGACTGAGGGTCTCCCCTCTCATTGATGCCCGACAAGGCCATTCTCTGCTACATATGAGGCTGGAGCCATGGGTCCCTCCATATGTACTCTTTGGTTGCTGGTTTAGTCCTTGGGAGCTCTGCAGTGTCTGGTTGATTGATATTCTTGTTCTTCCTATGGGATTGCAAAACCCTTCAGCTCCTTCACTCATTCCCCTAACTCCTCCATTGAGGTTCCCATGCTCAGTCCAATGGCTGGCTGTAAGCATCTGAATCTGTTTTGGTCAGGTTCTGGGCAGAGCCTCTCAAGGGACAGCTATATCAGGCTCCTGTCAGCAAGCACTTTTTGGCATCCACCATAGTATCTGGGTTTGGTGCTTATATATGGGATGGATCCATATACAATATACGGGGCAGTCTTTGGATGGCCTTTCCTTCAGTCTCTGCACTTTGACCCTGTATTTCCTTTAGACAGGAGAAATTCTGGATTAAAATTTTGGAGATGGGTGGGTGATCCCATCCCTCAACAAGGCCTGTGAATAACCTCTGGATATGGTCTTGACAGATTCTCTCTCCCCTCTGTTGCGTATTTCAGCTAATGTCTTCCCCATTGGGTCCTAGGAGCCTCTTGCTTTCTGCCATCTGGGACTTTCTGGTGGCTAATCCCAGTTCTCCATACTCCACTGTAACACAACTCTGTTCAATTTCCTGACCCTCTGCACAGCTCTGCTCTCTCCTCCCACACCTCCTTATCCTGCCCCTTTTTTCCCTCCTCCTCCTCTCTCCTTCCTAAGTTCCTCCCTCACCCTACCTTCCATGTGTATATAGTTTAATATAATAATCATGTTTTGTCTTATTAATTTTTTATATTAAATAGGACTGTCAAGTGTATTTTGCACAGGAGTTATTTTTCCTTCAATTAAAATCTTAAAATGTGAATGAATTTATCTTAAGAATATTTAAAAATATTTATCACATGCTTACCAGAAATAATATCCTTTAATCCCAACTGTGATGTACATGTCATTGTACTAAAATGTTCTTTTAGTACAAATATTTTAAATTATTCCACTTATCCTTATTAATAATACAGATGCCAATGTCTGTAGCCACTAATAAATCTGTTCTTATCCACATTCTCATTTTATTACCTCTACAAACAGATTAATTTGCCAAACATATGTTATCTTTTCTCATCTAGGAATATACCCTTCAAAATCTAGACAGAACCTTATAGTACACATGCAAATCTCTAACCTTGGTGACTGCTTTAGTCCAAGTTTCAGAAAAAAAAATTTGCTTGGACAAAACAGCCTTCTCTATGCAATCATTTGCTCATAGAAAACTCTTAATTAGGATCTTGTCCTTTTATTTGTCAAGAACCTATGTCTTTTCCATTCTACAAAGAGCAGAGAAAGTTGATTGTGTACAATTTTTTTAGGTTGTTATTTTGTGAATAGTATTTTAGAATATAGTTATGTAGAGGGAAGTTTGCAATGTGACCTGTAAGATAGAATAGGAAAGAAATGGCATTATTAGCTAGATAAAGACTTGTGTTAGGGGTAGGGTGGTGAAGAGAGCTCAATTGGTAAAGTACTTGTAACGTGAGGACCTATTTTTACCCCTGAAGTCATATTTACAAAAGAGTGATGGTGGGCAGGGGTAATATGTCAGAAAGTCAAATGCTTGCTGTGTAAGCGTGAGGATTTCTGGATCTAGATCTCATGTAAACGCTTGCTGTGGATTTACAAGTCTGTAACTCCCGACAATGAGATGCAGAGACAGGTAAATCCTTGATTTTCAGCAAGCAACCCAGCTACAACTGTGAGTGAGGTTCACTGGCTGACTCTGTTTCTAAATAGTAAAGTAGACAAATAATTTACAAAGTCCCTGTCAACAACCTCTAGGTATACTCATCTGTTCATGTGCATGCAACACTATCCTCTCTCTCTCTCTCTCTCTCTCTCTCTCTCTCTCTCTCTCTCTCCCCCTCTACTGTTATCTCTATCATCTCCTATATCTATATTTATATCTATATCTATCTATATTTATTCTATCTGTCTATATACTATATCTATTTATATCTATCAACTATCTATCTATCTATCTATCTGTCTATCTACTATCTCTGATCTATCTATCTTTTCTCTCTCACACACACAAAGCCACAATGGTTGTCTGTGCTTCTAATCTCAGCAGTAGCAAAGTAGAGTCAAGCAGGTATCTAAGGCTCAGTGGCTATCACAAGTAGCCAGATAGATCAACTCCAAACCAATGACTAGCAAAATGGATCAACTCCAGACCAATGACTAGACCATGTCTCAACAAATACAAAGGGGTGTGAATGTAGGAAACTACACAGAAGATTGACCACTGCTTTTCCTAACCTATATGTACACTCCCATGTGCCTGCTCTCAGATATTCATCCACACATGCATTTGAATAATTTAATCTACTTGAAATTTTTGGAAAGCATCTATTTGTGCAAAAAAATATGGGAGCTCTACACGTCCTTGGGTGAGAAGGATAATATAATGGAACCCCTTAACCATGGGTATTTTATAGAAGCGGGTAAACTCAGATTGAAAATAGAATTATTTGATGGCTAATTCATATCGATGATGTTTAAATAAAGTAATGTATTCTGCACTCTAAATTAGATCATTTATTACAATCCAGGCACTGAAACAAAACAACACCTGCAGCTTCCCCCCCCACCCCCCACATCTCCCACGGATTCCATCTACCATCTCCTCCCAACCTGAGTTCCAACACCCAGCACTGTATAACAATATGAATGTCTGAAAAACTATTAATTTACTTTGGAACTTTTTATACTTTCACTTCTTTTTGAACATTATCAAAAAAATTATTCATCATTAAATCGGGGTATAATTTGTCTTTTCTAGAAACCTAATGTTTCTTAAATCCCTTCATAACTTAAAGGACAAAAGAATGGGTAAAAGATTATTAAAGATAAATTAATGGACTAGGAAAAAACTGAGAAGGGAGATAATAGTTGAAAACCAACAGATGAAAGACGACAAGTAATTGAATGTAGCCTAATAAAGCTAGAGTCATTGACAAAAGCTGGAATCCTATGACCAGAGAAATATTTTCCCCAATGAAGAGTACACCAATTTGTCATACAATACCAGTGACCAGCCCTGAAAACATATACACCAACTGCATTGTATAGGGTAAACACGTTGTATGTATGTATATAGAATGTGTGTGTGTGTGTGTGTGTGTGTGCGTGTGTGTGTGTGTGGAAAATTATTGAAAAAAACAGACACCATATATTTGAAGGAGAAAGCAAAGGGACATATGGAAGGACTTTGAACAATGTTTAGAACAGTGCAACCTGTGGGTCGACTCCTTTGTGAGTCAAATGACCTTCTCATAAGGGTTGCCTAAGACCATCCAAACATACAGATATTTACATTACAATTCACAACACTAGCAAAATTACACTTAGGAATAGGCAATTAAAATAATTTTATTGTTGGGTGTTTCCATAGCATGAGGAACTTTATTAATGATTCTTGGCATTAGGAAGGTTGAGAACTACTGGTTTAGAGGAAGGAAAGGAGAAAAGAAAATGATGTATTATTCTCTAATCTCAGAAATAAAAGAAATAATTTAAAATGGTATTCAAAGACCACTTAAATGATTAAGGCAGGAGGTCCAGTTCCTGGCTACCATCAGTATACAAGGCAAACCATTGTTGGTCCCCATTTTGGTCCTGGTTTGGGCCTTGAGGACAAATCTGAGTCTGGCTTGAGTTTCTACAGCCTTGTGGGAAAGCCTAAGCCTGGCTTGAATTTTGAGACCTGTCTCTTTTGCTTACGCCTAGGGATGACTCAGTACAACCTACACCAGCTCTTGCCTGCCTTCCTCCTGCTGACATTAAATGAACTTATTGGCCCTGCTGGTTACCCCTTACCCTCTGTCACCCTTCCCGGCCTCTTACATCATCTCTTCCTATACCTAAGTGCCCACATCCTTGCCTTCTCTATATAAGCAGTGCCTAGTATAATAAAGTGAGTTCCTGTTTCAACAAGACTCCTGGCCTGGCATGTTTCTTTTGGGCTGTCAACACTCACCATCCTGCTCAGCCTAGGACAGACCCTGCTCGACCAGGTTCTCTCTTCTCACCTGGACCTGCCAGCAAGAGAGCCAACAAGTCATAGTATAAAATCTTATGAATTTGAGAAGCAACGTTCCTCTTCAAGTCTTTAGAAAAAGATAAAACAAAAACACATTGTATGAGAATCTGAAAGCAAACTAAATTAATCACAATGGAAAACAATTCACAAAGTTTTAGGACTTTGTAACTTGTAATTGGCCAGACATTCCACTAGTAAATATTCATCATCCTCATCCTTTTCCTGTTCTCTTTCATTTTGTTCTTGATGTTACTCGTCACTGAACCCAGGGCCAAATGTGTCCCAAGCAATCATTTGCTAATAAGATATAGCTCTGTCAAATTAATGCACAAACTTGGTAAATTACCCCAACTAGCCTTGCAGTGGTCTATAGTCCAGGCAAGGTTGAACTTACTATCTTCAACTTTTCAAGTCATTGGCATTACAGATCAGAACACCTAGAGCACACTTCATATAATTCTCATGTATCATCTGCTTTCTGAATGAATCTGTCTATCTGGAGAGCTACACTGTGTGCTACCAACAACTCTTAAAGTCTGACAAGGAAAGCTTATTTTTAGATTTTTTCCTGATTAATCTACTTTAGCTTTACCACCTTTTGGCATGGGCTCAGAGTCAGGCTTATAGCTTCCCTTTCCTTAAACATGATATAAGTAGAATCACATGCTGATTCTAAAAGTGTTCACCCAAAATACCACAGAATGTGTTTATACTAAGCTCTCAAAGTCTGGGGAATTATGGCTGTCTAATAGGGTTGGGTTCATAATCTTCATTTATGATGGAGGCGATCTAAGTGTTTACACTGTGATGAATCTACAAGACCCCCATGTTATTGTCTGCATAAAGGGACATATATATTCTTATAGTTCTTTTCAGAACAAGAAAAATAGCAATAAAACTAATTGTGAACAAGAAAGTCCGTTGTAGCTTCCATTTTCTATGTGCCATGTTTACACTGCATCAACAAATGGCTAATATTCTATCTTTGTTTTGAATTATTTAAATATATGTCTTATTTTCTTAAAACAAACAAACTCCAAAGAAATACTGAAACAGCTTTCTTTGAGACTCAGAATGGTAGCTTGCTTAGTCGACCCCAGGGCCTGAGTCAACTCCTAACATCACCTAACCTCATTTTCCTTAGAGAAACCTCCTTTGATTCCTGACATAAGGTAACAAAGAAAGAGACGCTTAGAACTCACTTTTAGACTAGAGCTTTAACAATTTTAATAAAATACACAAATGAAAAGGAATAGTCAGTGACAAACTCTTCAATAATAAAGAAGAGTGTCTTCTTTAATTTCTGGAGTGAATGGTGGCCAAAGGAAACAATGTTGGGAAATAATTTAAGAATTATAAAAATTTTGCACAGTTTTATGTTTGAATATCATGGGGAATTAAGAGTGATAGCAATTAAGCTAATAGAAACAGAGACATAGATGTCGTCAAAATAAAAGCTTGGGCATTCATTTAAGATAGCTTCAAAAAGTAAAACATCACATGTGGCAGTATTTTTACTGTGAGCTTTATTCTATTATTGGAAGGATTTGTGAATTAGAAGGAAATAAAAAGTAACAATAAGTACCAATGATAGATGAAATAAATGTCAGAAACAGTGATTTACCTACATCATCCATATGTAAATTTACATATGAATAGTTTTTGTTTCATAGATCAAATTTTGTGACATTTATGTCAGGAGGCATTGTAAACTCTCAACTCTGGTTGTAGCATTCACTTTGATTTTCAAAATCAAATGATGTCATTGTTGACATAAGGAGTCATATAAAAATTCCTGTCTATATATTTCCTATGCCTATCCCTTTGTGATTATGTGAGAAGTTATGTATTTTTATCTACTGACAAATCTTATCAGTTGCTTTTCAAATATGATGACCTTACAACAAATGAAACATCGTTACATGTAATATTTCTTGCTTCTTTATCAAGTCTCAGTAGAAAAAGAAATTGAAATATCAATGAAAGACTATGATGTATGTACAAGTAATTATATGCTGAATCATTTCTTTCTAAAAGATTCAAAAAATGAGATAGTCACAAAACTCACATATTAGTCTATTTCATAAGAACTCCATAACAGGCAATAGTATAGAGACAGAAATTATATAAATAGTGGCCATGGGCTTGGAAGGGTTGTTATGAAGAAGGAAGGATAGACCTGTAAAAATTTCAAAGGCAAGAAATTTTCATTGTGAGTTTATGGGAACATATTTAAATTAATCACATTGTCACTACCATAAAGTCAATGTTATTTTTAAATAAACATAATAAATTGTTTCTATTTATTTTCTTAAATTTTGTGGTAGGTAAAGAATATTTCTACATCATAGTATTTTAAGGTAAAGTTAAAAATTAAATAATGAATATTTGATGTTAAGGGTATATAATTACCCTTATGTGTTAAAATATAGGTGATTTTTTGTGCACTTCATAAGACTTATGAAAAATTGTCTCACATTAAACTTTATTGCAACAAGAATAAATGTTTTAACATAAAAGTCATATAGTGAAAGATAACAAATATTTACTGGTAAATTTTTTTCAAGTAGGTAAAATTTTCATTTTAAAAATTAATCTTACTACCCCAAAAGCAAAAGAAAGGAAGTGTATCTTATAAAATTGTACTTAATGAAAATTTATCTAATATCCGTGAAAAAGTATTTATCTTGTGCCATGAAACATCATTTTATAGCTTAAATTCTGCAGCTAGACTGTTATATGTGGTGACATGTGGAGAAATCTGTAATTTCTCAAATGTCTTACATTATTCTTCCCTTGCTTATCGCTCAGTCAGTGTTGCCTTTTTTTTTTTTTTTTCGAGAAGAGTAAAGTATACTAATTCTAACAACAAGAGCATAAACATAGATAATACTCAGGGATCAAAAGAGACTTAAATGTTAATATTCTGCAACCCATTTCCACTGAAATATTCTTATTTACATTATTTTGGGGAGAGCCTTCCTGCATATTCTGTTTTTAAAGGGCATATGTGAAAAAATATCATCTGGAAAATGGAAAACACACCATAGATCAATAATGTTTACCTCTTACCACATGGCTAACTACAGTGTCTGAATTACACAAACCCAATGAATTGGAATTAATTGGTTTTTTTTCCTTAAATATTAACAGAAGACAAACTCTCACCTAATCCAGCCTTAATTTGAAATGCACAAACTAAATTTAATTTTATAATTGGCAGAAGAGACATCAGCTTTCTTTACAGTGAGAGCTAGGAATATATAAATCAGTTTCATTTTAAAAACAAACAAACAAATATCTCTCTCATTTTTCTGTAGATATCTCTGTGTCTTTGTCTTTCTCCTTCTATTCTTTATATTGCTTTCCAACCCCCTTTCTCTCTCATCTCATCTTTTCTTTTTATTTTAATTCTTCCATCCTCTCCTGATATCTCCCTCTATTTCGTAATTCCTTCGTTCCTTTTATTGTTATACTTTTGTCACATTTCCTGTTGCTTTTTTCTTTACTCTCCTCTCCTTCCCTCCCTTCCCCTCTGTTCTCTTCTCCTTCTCCCTGCTCTTCCCCTCCCTCTCCTTTCCACTATTCTCCTCCTCTTTCCTCTGCCTGTCACCTCTCTTTTTTCCCCTCCCCTCAGTTCTCCTCTCTGGTCCTCTCCTCCCCTTCCATCCGCTCCCCTCTACTCTTTTTCCCCCAATCATCTCACCTCACCTTTCTTCCCTTCTACTTCCTTCTCTTCTCCTCCTCTGTCTTCTCCTCCTCTCCCTTGTCCTCTCCTCCCCTAACCCCTATCCTCTTCTCTCCTCTCCTGCCCTTCCATCACCTCTCCTCTCCTCCCCTCTCCATTCCTCCCCTCCTGTCCCTGCTCTTCTCCTCCTCTTTCCTCTCCTCTCCTCCCCTCCCCTGTGCTTTCCTGTCCTCTCCTCCCTCCCCTTTTTTTTATAAGATTATCTCATTGGAATTCCTGTGTTACTCAGCTTATTGAAGGATCATTGGTTCAGGGATTCCTGTCTCTGCCTTCCCTGTCCATGAATTAAAAAAAGAGTGCCATGCAATCTCTCAACTTTTTTTCTTACTTTACCATGTTTGTCTAGAATCAAATTCAGATACTCATGTTTACACATCAAGCATGTTAGAAAATTAACTATTTCCCCAATGCTTGATGGGTTATTTGAAGTAAAGAAATACTACCTTAATTAAGGCAAAAATATGATATCTTTACCTGGGAGAAAATAAAAGAACAACATGACTGTATACTTTAATTTAGCTTGGTTGTTTTAAATTGCATTATATATTATTTTTTCTGTGTGCCTTAGAGTACACAAGTATATAATGAAAATAAATTTTCCTCTGAACTCTTTTACATTCTATTTCAAAGTCTGGTGTTCACTCTGTTCTGAGAAGAACAACATCTTCAAGCAGAATTCTGGGTAACTGGTAGAGTACAACTTTGGAAGTCTTGATGCTTTGGTAAAATTTGGCTGTAATGTTAGGAATAGAGGCTGTGGCTTTCACTATAGGGGTAAGGATATTTATGAACAAACCCTTCTGCATATTTCAAAGCTCTTTCAAATAAGTTTTTATAAAATTGATTACATTACATTGCTTGGAATCTTAGTTAGGGTTTCCATTGCTGTAAAGAGACACCATGACAAAGACAATTCTTATAAAGGACAGCATTTATTTGGTGCTGGCTTACTGGTTCTGAGGTTCAGTCAATTAGCATTATGGTGAGAAGCAGAAAAATATCCAGAGTTGGAAGGGTTGAGAGTTTGACATCTTGTTCTGAAGGCTTACAGGAGAAGAGGAACCTCTCAGGTATCTAGGAAGATCGTGTCACAGCCTACTTTCAAAATCACAGACTTCCTCGAAGGCCACACCTACTCCAAAAAGTACTCCCAAACAGTGTCATGCCCTGACCAAGCATACTCAAACCTCCACAGTAAGGTAATTAATTCTTTGTTGTCATATATAAAATAAATTTAAATTTAAAAAGAATAATTTTAACTTTCAAGTGCAAGATGATAATTTCAAGTGAAATTCAATTACACTAAGATCACAAACCTAGTTCATGCAAAGTAAAACTCATGACTTTTATGACACTACGATCAATGGCTTTTTTGTCTTTACCTAAGACCTTGTATCATTTCTAGACTATAAGTAGAAGAGTAGAATAGCCTATGAAGGTGAGTAGGTCTCGACTTCATACTGAAAAACGTTTTCTTTCCTAGAAAAGGATAAATATTCAAAATCTGCATGGAAATACCTTATTTAACAAATAGCAATCATTTTCTTCTACATTTTGTGCACAATGTTTACATTTAAACACAGTTTCCTATTTCTAATATTTTTTGAAGCTTTGAATTACTTTTGTCCTAACAAATATGCTTTTTAAATTCTCAGAAAAGTAATTGAGAAAATTTTAACTTTGCTGACTATCTGGCTTATGAAGAAATGACATACATTATGAAAAATGACATGGCTTCCTTGGCAGAATCACATATAGAAACAAAGTTCAACTGCTTAAAAAGAATGTCTACATTATGAAAAATTAGGATTTCTTGCCATTTTTGAATATATTTCCCCAAGATTATATTGTAAATTTGCTAACAACAATACTACGAGTGAAAGAAGAGAGCAAAGCACATGAAGCCCGAAAGAACTCCTGCACCTAAGGAGTGCAGGAGTCTAAGATGACTGACAGTCTTGGAAAAAACACTGCAACAAATTGAGACACATGTATGAATTTCCAAAAGTAAGGCGTCCTCACTTCCAGAGCCATGCCTCATGAGCAATACTTGAGAGGTCAGTGTAACTATGACATATGACTGTTGTCACCGCAGGGTATGAAGATGGCTCCACTGACACTGATGAAGAACAAACATTATGTGTCTCCGCAACCTTGACTGAAGATTGTCGAAATAAAATACATGGTCAGCTTGAACTATTCTTTTACTTTGCTGTTGTGGTGGTGTTTTTCTCACACATTCATAAATCAAAGTTAATAAAAATGTAAAATATGAGGGTGTTAGATACCCTGGTGTAGGAGAATGCTAGGGAGGGAAGATGGGAATGATTGGGTGGGTGGGTAAGCACCCTCATAGAAGCAGGGGGAGGGGATATGGCAAAGGAGGGTTCCAAAGAGGAAAACATTTGAAATGTAAATAAAGTAAATATGCAAAAGAAAAAAATGTGGAAAAAATGGAAAAGAATAACAGTCTAAGTACAGCACCATATTCTTGGAATCAAACCAAAGGCAAATCTTCTAATTATTGCACATGGCTAGGGGATTGAAGAAAAAATTAAAACACTTTTTTAAAAACATAATATTTACACTGAAATTGTTCAGAGACCTACATACATATTTAGTAAGTTACCACTGATGTTAAATTTTTGTGGGTGCCCTTACCTACAACATCAAATTCATCTTCAATTTTTGTGTGACTGACCTCTTTATTTACGTAATTCTCAACTGTTCTTCTTTTCATCAATTGATCATTTACTTCTTTCTGTTACTTCTACTTCTATGATGCCTATGGAAATTAACACTTATTGTTTTGGATGTTTTATTTCAATATTTAATAAATTTAAATTATCATAAATTTTCTCTGTCTTGGGCTGGAGAGATGACTCAGAGGTTAAGAACACTGATTGCTCTTCCATAGGTCCTGAGTTCAATTTCCAGCAACCACATGGTGGCTCACAACCATCTGTAATGGGATCTGATGCCCTCTTCTGGTGTGTCTGAAGACAGCTACAATGTACTCACATAAAATGAATAAACAAATGAATAAATGATTAAATCAATAAATAATTCTTTAAAATTTTTTTCTCTGTCTCTTTGAACAGTCTCAAAGTAAGGTCACAGGACACTTGTGATTCAGCTAAAATGTTAGAATAAACTCATGCATGAAGTAAGTAATTCTCACCAAATCCTCAGGTTATATTAGTTGTATTATGTAATAGTATTGCTTTATTGTTATTAGATAAAACAGTGCAAGCACATGCACGTGGACTTATGCACACAACCACACTGAGCTTTATTAAAAGGTATTAGCAAACCATCATGCATCTATGCTTTGTGACACTGTGAGACAGTTGAAGATTTGCAGTAAAGACAGGATCACAGCACACTGACATTGGTAACCACACAGAGAGGAGCATTAACTTGCCTGAGATAACATCCCATGGGGAACTCTAATCAGTAAACTACAGGAAGCACTTCTGCTCTCATAGTTCTTTTGTCAGGAGTTCTCAATACAGTGGGAAACAGCATAGAGATAAAGAGAAAGTAAGCACTGTGCCGAAAGTGATAAGCATTGGCACCAATTGTAGAATACGTGGTACTTGATCACCTTTCTGTAACAGTGTGTACTTTGGTGCTTTTATGTCCTTCTCTTGATTTCTAAGTCTGAGAAAACAAACAAACAAACAAATAAAACAAAATAAACAAACACCTTACAGAAATTGGCATCTTGTAGATTTCTAGCTTTTTTCAATGTGTAAAACAGAATATCTGTGATTTCTGATCTAGAAATCCCAAAACATAATATACAATTACATTTAGGAATAGTATACATGAATATCTCTCAGAAACTCCCAATATCCATGTGGGTATCAACAATACTAGGATGAGTTTTTATTTATGAGATACAGATATATAATTGACGTAGATATCACATTTAATCTTAATAACATCAATCCCTGTAATGATGTAACAAGTCAGAGTCCCAGTAATTATTTTCCTTGTGGATAACACATGATAAAAGTCAGTTCTGATCAAAATGGGAAAAGTAACAGAAAGATATATACTCAAATTTACTGGTATTTACTATCCATGAGCCATTTTCTCCTAAGGCTAACAGAAAATTTTCCCTCTTTTCACAGATTTATAAACTGAATGATAATAACTTTTCCAATCAGTCCTTCCAATCCTAAATCCCAATTTATCAAAGAGTTTGCGTTTTAATAACAGGAATTTCCATTTATTAACCAGAACATTGGCAAAACAATTAAGCATGTTAAAATATTTTTATTAATGAAATCTGACTGATTTTGAGTCTATAATTTTAAAATATTAGTATTTGGTCTTATCAGTCTTATTTTACCATGGAGGAAAAAATACAGGGAAGGAAATCAAAGCTTTAGATTCTTTCCTATAATAGTTTGCATCATGCATAGACTGCTCTTATATGTTTGTGTATTTGTATGTAGAAACCATACTACATTAATATAGTACATAGGGTTGTAGATTTTTTTGGTGGAAAGTAGAAGATTGTGTAAGCTTTAATTACCTATACGTGCACAATCATGCATATGTATATGTTAAATATAGAAACACACATTCATATATTCTCTCTCTCTCTCTCTCTCTCTCTCTCTCTCCCTTATGATAGATCTTACATCTTACCTGTCACTTTTTTCAAGTAATTGCTATTTTATCTTTATATTCATCATCAACCCTTTCTTTAAAACCACTGCAGATCAGCTTAAAATGAAAATGCTTAGTTATCTTGTTAGAAAGGGGATGGCAGTTTTAAGAATATATTGCCTCTCTCTTCGGACTTTATGTCCCAAAAAGCTAAAATTGTTGTTTGCATTTTGTTCTCTCCTCAACAGAATGCGCAGTAATGTAGTTACCTAAGGTAATTAAGTCAATTGTTGCTCCCTTAAAATGAAGTTATCACAAACTATCCTGTTTCTATATTGTGGGTGTGATGGATTAAATATGCTTGTCCCAGGGAGTGGCAGAATTAGAAGGTGTGGCCTTGTTGGAGTAGGTGTGTCACTGTGGATGTGGGCTTTAAGACCCTCGTCCAAGCTGTCTGGAAGCTATTCTTTTCCTACCTGCCTTCAGAATAAAAGGTGCAACTCTCAGCTCCTCCAACCCCATGTCTGCTTGGATGTTGCCATGCTCCCACCTCGATGATATTGGACTGAATCTCTAACATGTAAGCCAGTCCCAGTTAAATGTTCTTTAGAAGACATGCCCTGGTCATGGTGTCTGTTCACAGTAGTAAAACCCCAACTAAGGCAGTGGGTCATTATACTATTTACTCCTTCATTTAAATATATACAAAACAGGTTTGAGAGTTGGCTGGGTTGATAATGTCATTTCTGTGAGAGCAAAACCGGAGTTTGAATCCCTAGTCCCTTCGGGAAAAAAAAAAAAAAAAAAGTGCTGTCAGGGACACATTATTATCTTTTATTGGATATTTTCTTCATTTACATTTCAAATGCTATCCTCTTTCCAGGTCTTCCCTCTGGGAACCCCTTATCCCATCCACACTCCCCCTGCCTCTATGAGGGTGCTCTGTTTTTTTATTTTGTTTTTATTTTTTCATATAGATGTTTTTGTAAACCCTATTAGATTTGAATATAGTTTTTAAAATGCATTATAGTGTTTGGTCCAGCTGGTGGAAACATGCTTGTCAATATCACAGCATCCATCAAGAGGACCAGACTTAGGGGACCACCTTTAATCCTAACACTAAGGAGGTAGAGATGGGAGAATTCTTAGGGATCCATGGTCAGCTAGTCCAGTTGAATTGATAAGCTGAGGCCCATTGAGAGACTTCTTAAAAACTTATGGTTGAGAGAAAAATGATGATGAAGAAGACATACTACATTAAATTCTAGCTTCAACAAATATGTGTATATGTTCATTACCACATAAATGTTCAAACATAAACACAAACATACACATATTCATATACCTCACACAGATATTCATGTTTACACACACTAAAAAAAGAAAAGTTGCTCATAAATGTTCATGAAAATATATCTTTTGTAAGAAAATAAATGTTTCACGAAGATTGTTTTATAGATAGTTTTCCGATAGCACCATTTAAACCTCCAATACACTATCAATTCTAATATGATTCATGACTTAATCTAAGTAGCCTATTCACAAGGACTTTTCTGACATTGATTTAAATATCTGATTTTTCTTAAAATAATACTAGATAACATACAAAACAAATTTAAATATACCTTTCTTTTGTATTTATTGTTATTTTTATTTAAAAATAAAACAACTTTCAGAAAGGAAAATAGAGGAATGTGACTCAATATCCTGTAAGCCTGCCTATTGCAACCATAAATGACAGATTCCTAGTGCCAAGAGGCTCTCTGGGAATTATAGCTGTGTCAAAGCTCTGGGTTGCAGAACATCAAATAAAATGGCCCTTCAAGGTGAATCACTCAGCAAGTCAGTGAGCAGAGCTAGGCATCCAAGGCATTATTTTTTTCTAGGAAAATCTACCATCATATAATTGCTGGCCATCATCTATGACTCTTTTAAAGAAAGAGAAAAAAGTCTCAGATTGAAATGGAGCATGTAGAGATAAATACTTCTGTGTCATGCACAGAAATAGAAACAAAGTCAGTAGCTCATTTTGATACAGAGCCAAATTCTTAAATTATCGGGGCAGTGAACTGGCTTTTCAGATTTTTTTTTTAAAATCAAATACAATCAGAGGCAAAAGGAAAGAATTGCTTCTAAAAGTGAGTGTGCCAGTCTCCTCCAATTTTTAAACTGATTAATCTATCCATATTTCAAGTGTTTGTCTTAAAAACAACAATCCTGTAGTAACACACTTGTGTCATCTGCAAAGCAGATGCCGTGTGCTAGAAGAATACCTTGGTGTCACCAGCAGGGTTGGCAAGATAAATCTAAATGACTTAGCCAACATGGTTCTTACCAAGCCAATTAGCCTTTGATTAATTGAACAATGGTGGATAGGACAACTGTTGCTTTTAAGTTCAGAAGTCTGCTGAAGGAAGCATTGGTCAGATTTGGTCCCAGTGGTTATTGGGTGTTACCAATCATTGAAGTAATTGACTGGTTATTAAATCTGTTGAATTATTCAGCACAGAGTATGAAATAAATATCTGTGTGATTATATTAGCTCTAAGACTCTTTCATTTGGAAACAACTGCCATCCATCACAACGTCCTTTCATTCCTTTGGGTTTGGGTTTGGGATATGATATTCCAATATGTGGAATAAACTCCTTTTAAAAAGAAATTGTGATAAATTAACATTTATCCTGTTTTAAAGGCAATAGTAATAGGAGAAAATCACAAAGTTATCTTAATGTTAAGTGGAAATGACTCTGAAAGGTTGCAATGAAATAAAATAAAATTATTTTAATAAAAACTAACAAGCAACAGAGAACTCTGGTGAGTAGGAGTTAACATACATAGATGTAATTATACTTTAATCTTTTCTATGACTAATTACTAACGTAAAATTGAAATGTGTCTTTATTCTTTGTCAGTGTATCTTTCTGAACAAGGGAGAACATAGAAATTCTATTATTGTGCCTTGTTAGATATACTAATTTCTGCTTCTTAAATATCAAAGGTTTCAATTTTCTACCAGATTCATTGTGTGGTTCAAACCATGTCTTAGATGATGGGACAAATATATCTGTTGTCAATAGTAGGAGATCTAATATAACAAAATAAAATATGAAAATAATATATATAAGTTAGAGAGATGACTTGACAGTTAAAAAATTTTACTGCTCTTCTTGAAGAACAAACTTGGCTGCTGAACATCGATGTCTAGAATGCTTCATCTCCAGATCCAACAGATCCAACACACTGATCTAGCTTCTGTAGGATCTGTGAACACACAGAAACACACACACACACACACACACACAGGCTTACATGCATGCTCCAGCTCACACACATGCACATGGACATCCACACACAGACAGCTAAAATAAAAATAAAATATTTTAAAATGAAAATAACATGCATACATGAATGTTTATGTGTAGGTTTCTATGTATAGGCCCATACAAACACATATATTTCATTTCTATTATATATTATTTTCCTATTCCACTTTGAAAAGTAGATGGCATAATAATATTGAAAATGACTAGATATTTTAACAGATGAAATCATAATAAAACTTTATACAAGTAAATTTTGTCTTCTCATTTCTTTACACAAAATTTTCTATTTTTTTTTTACCTCTAGCTCTTTTTCTCACTTGTCCATCTATCCATCTATTCATCTACTCATCCATCTCAAGTTACATTTATTCCACAAATATCTTTAAGATCATAGAATAGGTAAAGAACAAAATGGTAGGAAGGAAGGGAAAGAGGGAAAGAAGTAGGGAGAAGGGGAAAGGAAAGAAGGAAGGAAGGAAGGAAAAAATGGAAGGAAGGAAGGAAGGAAGGAAAGAAAGAAGGCAGGCAGGCAAGAAGGACTGCAGTCACTCTGACAAGTAGAAAGAGCCTTCTTCTGCAGTAATGATCTGATGAATTTTCAAAAAGTCAAAAAGAAAGGGAATGATAGCAAAATCCATCCTGTGGTCAATCTTGAAGGTCTGAATATTGATGGTTTTAACTAATGACACCACCCACAGATGACCTGTAATTTTTTTTTTCTTTCTTGAAAGAATATTGAATAGCAATCATATCTCATGAAAAAGCAAAAGGACAAAATAATGCCTTGGAAATAAAATAGATACACTGAGAAATTTTACAAGACCATTTCCTCCTGCGGAACTGACAACTGTAGCTATGAAGTTGAGTGTCCCCTCTGCATACTTCTTGTGGATATTTAACTTGGGTGTTTTGATGGGATTCCCAGAAGTGGAGGTAGTGGTGTCTCACTCTTTTGCCTGTTTACTGGGCTCTTTTCCTCCTACTGAGTTGCCTCATCCAACCTTGATATGAGGGTTTGTACCTAGTCTTATTGCATCTTGTTAGACCATGTTCAGTTGATATCACTAGGAGACCTGCTCTTTTTCTGAAGAGAGAAATAGGAGTAGTCTGTCTGGAGGGGTGAGTGAGGAAGGGGAGAAGTGTGAGGAGGGGAGACTGCGGTAGGGATGTATTGTATAAGATACTAATAAAGACAAAGAAAATGAAAAATAAGATGGACGATCAGGAGAAGGGGAAGGAGGGAAGGGAAAGGAAGGGAAGGGAGGGAGGGAGGAAGAGTGGGAGAAGAAGAAGAAGAAGAAGAAGAAGAAGAAGAAGAAGAAGAAGAAG
>JADRCH010000175.1:220876-275326 GCA_019843965.1 Rhynchomys soricoides
AGAAGAAGAAGAAGAAGAAGAAGAAGAAGAAGAAGAAGAAGAAGAAGAAGAAGAAGAAGACAAAGAAGAAGAAAAGAAGATGATGAAGAAGAAGTAGAAGGAGCTGAAAATGAGTGAGAAGACCCAAACCCAGCATGCTACTGAGAAGTAACTAAATATACCGAGGATCAAGGACTTTGGTACCTACTAGTTCACACCACACAGTGTAGTTTATGAGGGGTTCACATTGCAATGTTATAAAACAATCAATAAAGATGATACCACCAGAGTCATCTAGTGATCCCTTAGGAAGACATTATCAAAAACCTACATGTAAGTGGTCCTTATTGATCTTACTGCAATTTTTACAATTTACTATTTTTGCTATCAGAGAGAAATCTTGGAATTTATACTTTTCATAATCTGTTTTACTTATAAAATGTAGTCCATGAGTATACAGATTTTTTTGAATATCTCATGTAAAACAAATAATAAGCATTTTGTTTTAATCTGAGAATAGCATTGGTGTTCTGGGGCCTCCTCAGATTTTGCAATATAACAGATTGATCAAAATTTTTCCTAAGTCATTTAAATCCTTTCACTGTGTGAATCCATTTCTACTGACACATGCAATCTATTTATCTACAACCATGCAAATTTGTATGTCTTTCCTTATTCAGAACTTGCAAGAATTTCCCTTGATCCCTTGAATATAATCTTTTTCAAATCTAATTTTACCTCTCCATATGAAAGAGGCTGTAATTCTTTACCTCATTGAAATTTCTATTTGAATAACTTTTCCTAGATTAACCTTACTAATGATGATCACACTCTGATGCTAAAGTAAGCAGCTATCTTAGGTGGCTGAGCTCAAGTGCTCTTTCTTCATGGAGCATTGACTTTGCTTCTTTGATGGGAACATGTTTGCCTTTCTTGCTCTGCACTCCACTTTTACGACAACTCCTTTAAAACAGGTCCAGCTTTCTAATTCAAACACCACAATAGCACATAAATACACTAACTGCCTTCTCTTTAGAGGAGCCTTTTATGTGAGTCTCATCGTACATTAACACTAATCCCAAGAGAAGACTCTTACAGTAATTTTATATAGAGAGTATTGAGGAAATTATTTAGAATACAAAATTTATATGTAGAAGAAGCAATTATTAAGCTATGATCCTTCGGTGTGAGAATAAGTGATCTTTCTAAATTTTCTTAACTTATTTCTTTTCTGGAAAAGACTAATGTTATGCCTACTTAGTCGAATTAATTACTTACTAAAATTTAATTACTCATTTAATAGATTATTAAAGGAATAGAAGAACCCAGTCTATATTCACTATCTATATAGATTTTCTATATGAAATTTAATTGCATGTTACATTTTTGTCTTATAAAATGTGCTTGAAAATATTCTAAATGTTACAAATCTACTATAAATATTTATAATTGAAATAATTTAGAAAATGTTTTCTGTACAATTAGAAAGTGCTTTGTTAAACTTCATAATTATTTGTTGTCCCTTAATATTATCTAATAGTGTTCAATATTTAATTTGTTTGTATTTGTCATATTTTTAAATTACAACAAAAAAAATTCCAGGTTAATTTATTCAGGGTTTTTGTTTGCCTGAGAAAAGCAAATTTCACATATACTACTATGTCTATTATGTTTAATTAATATACTTGTTTAAAAACTCTTCTCAATTGAGTTACAATGTTGACAAAACACATATGTTTCTCTTCTAAGCAATTTTCAAAATAGTATAAAAGTGCTGTTTTGCAAATGTCCATTTTATGAAGCTAAAAAAAACTGAGTATGGAATACAAACATTTTTCTCTCCCCCGATCTGTTCTGAACACAGTTGAACAGTTTATCTTACTGGAAATTTCCAGACCTTTAAGTGACAGACACCTAGAGTTTTGTTCTGTTCGTGGATAAAAGCCTTTTTGCAAACAGCTTAAAGGTTTTGGATAAGGAGGTACCAGATGTCAGCCTTCTTGATCTTTTTATTGCTAGTATAATGGAGAAGAGCTTAGTGATCACTGCTGAGGAATTTAACCTTCAGGTCACTGAATCAGTGCTTTATTGCATGTGGCCTCTGTTAATAAAGGGTTTCCTAGTGTTGGAGACAGCCATGCGAGTACATCCACAGACATGCATATATGTGCTGGTGCGTGCACATGAATGGGTATAAGCAGAATGTACTTACCAACATATTAACCTTTAAAGAGTAGAAGTTAAAGATGAAACAAATAGATAGGTAGATGATATAAATTAGACATAGGTATAGTTAGATATAGAGATAGAGATAGAGATAGATAATGCATATCATTTAATACTTTTAAACTAATCAATTTTTGTTATTTTTGTTTTACATAAAATCAAACAGTCTTATGCCAGATAGACAATCAATTTAACTCAGAACAATACCCCATTTCCACTTAATATTTCAAATATATAAGAGGTGAACAGATTAAAACATGTCCTACTGATTCTTCAGTACTGCCCCTTTGAGCCTCTCTGCCTAGCCTGTCCACACTCCTTTCTTCTGACCCATAGAACCAGCATTTCCTAGGAAACTTCAGCTACCATACCAGGCTGGCTTTCAGATTAGAGAATCCCTCAGCCCTCATTAGAAAACCCTCTCTCATGACACAGTTACTAACAGAGACCTGCCACTATTTACTGAGTAGCAAGTGAGATACTTTAGAGCACTCAGTCCTAAATCAAATGCCGTTATCAAACCCCTCTCTTCAAGACTCTATGCAGAACTCTTCAGAGATCTATGCAGAACAGGAAGTGATAAGATTATAAGAGAAGAGGCAGAGGTGTTGGGAACTCCAAGAACAGCTTCCAGTCATAAGAGTGATATGAGCATGAACTCATAGACACTATGAAACATGCACAAGATCTGTGCAGGATCAAACCAGACTAAACCCAATTAATGTAAAGGGGAGGTAGACTCAAAGTCTTAAATCAAATCTTAGTGCTACTTGCAAATATTACCTGTTGAGAATGAGAAAAATGAATATTTTCCAATGAAGTGTCACTGGGTACATCAACATCACTTGAAAAGGACTCATGCTAAGGAGCAATTGTCAAAACCCAAAACATGTGTATACACACACACACACACACACAGAGGCATGCACATGCTTTCTATTTTGCTTTGCTTTGTTTTGTTTAGGTTCTTTTGTGTTGCGTTTAATATTTGATTCTCATTCTTTCAGTCCTGTTTGACAGAGAATCAGAGAAAGAGACAGAGACAAAGACAAAGACTGAGACACAGAGAGAAACAAGACAATGTTATAGAGGAAGGAAACAGAAAAATGTGAAGAGCTAGAGGAAGGAAAGGTTAATCATAAGGAAATTTTCTAAATAAAAACAATAATAAATTTAAATGGGTAATATTTATGTTTTAACAACCCTAAAATATTGTTTCATTTTTGAAAAATAACCTAATGAGATATATCTAAATTTTGAGCTCCTCTATATTTTATAATTTTCTGGGACTAAAAGAGTGGTTTTAACTGAGTGATTAGCAACCAGTTCACTTCTTTAAGGTCTGAATCTACAAAATATGCAGAGGAAGAATTAGAATTAAGAAAAACCTGGAGAAATATTTAAAATGAAAAAAATGGCATCCAGATTTAGTGTACCATGTTCTGTCCTGTGAGTCAGATTTTCCTTTGATTAGCATTATTTACTGCAGATTTGGATTATGAAAAAAAGGTATGTTCTCCCTCAGCAAGAACCCACTAATCCAGCATAAACACCATTATAAAGCTACAAAACAGGAATTTGGTATTGTAACGAGATACTTTAGCTTGCAGAATAATTAGTAATTTCCTCAATCACATTTCGACATGGGAGACTCAATAACAGATGTTTTTTTTTCTGCTAAATGTTTCAAATGATGTTTTGAAAAAAATATCATGTTGAGATATATTAAGAAACCAATAACGGAAATGAAAGATGAAACATTGCGATTGAAATGTAATCCATAAAGTGCCTGATAGGGGATCTTTTAAACACACTAACTTCATTTAAAATGTATCTCAAGTCAATGATATAAAAACTAAAGACTATATTTTGGCAGAAGAAAGAGTTGACAAGAACCAAATATCATATTTTTTTTAACAATTTAGGCTCTTCAAAGTAAAGTTTCCTTGAGGATAATACTAACCTGAAGTCCACAGTTGCACTCTTAACTACAAAGGTAAAGTTAAAGATATCAATCTGCAACCCAGTTTGACAGATCTATCAGGGATGGTGGAATATTTTGGGAATGTTATCTGTATAAAGAAAGGAAAAGCTCCAGGCCCAGATAGAAGAGAAGCAAGAATAAAGCAAGCAATGATAATAATTGAGCTTTAGTTCATCACCTTCTTAGCATTGCTTTTAGTTCAAGGATTTGCATTCAGCATGGTGGGATGAATAGATATGTATATCATCACATGAGCGATTATGAATTGGGAAGATCCTCTAGCATCCTAATGTACTTGGCATCCCAGACTTTAATATCCTGGTTACATATTTTTTTTCCCTTGTGCTTTTTTTTTTTTTTTTTTTTTTGTATCTGCTTGTTGTAAACATGAAATCTAAAAAAGAATCTATCCTTTTGTTCTTTTGAAACAAACTCCCACTCTGTCATCCACAGTGCTTTTAGATTTGCTGTCTTGCTGTAGCCTCCCACATGCTGGCATCACAGATACAGATTAGTACGACCAGAATGTGGGAAAAAATGTTCTTATGAAGTGTTGTTCTTATAAAAGAAATATTATGATTGTCCTCTGAAAGGCCCAACAAGCAGCTGAAAGAGTCAGATGCAGATATTTACACCTAACCAATGGACAGAAACTGCTGATCCCTGTGGTTGAATTAGGGAAAGGCTGGAAGAAGCTGAGGAGGAGGACATCCCCATGGGAAGACCAGCAGTCTCAACTGACCTGGACCCATGTGATCTCTCAGACACTGAGCCACCCACCAGGCAGCATACACCAGCTGATATGAAGCCCCCAACATGTACAGTAGAAGACTGTTGGGTCTGGACTCAGTCACAGGTGATGCACCTAACCCTCAAGAGACTGGAGGCTGCCAAAGAGTGAGGAGGTCTGGTGAGTTGGGGATATCCTCTTGGAGACTGGGGGAGGAGGGAGGTATGGGATGTAGAACAGTGGAGGGTGGACCAGGAGGCGGATAAAGCTGGGACTGTAAAAAAATATTAAAGAATGAAAATAAATAAAGAATAAAAAGGAAAAAAAAACGAAATATGAAATAGTGTAAGATAATCACTATGCATGCCTTTCTTTACTAAGAAATGTAATAATTTCTGTGGAATCTATCACAGGTATTTGAAAAACCTATTTAACAGATTGAATCATTATTACTGCTATTACTTCTGAAAGAGCTTTTCAGTAAAGACTACAAGAATTTCTCTTTGCTACATCATAGAAAAGAGGTCTTCATAGTTACTGCATAGTTCATTGCCTTAGTTCCTCTGCATCTTCTGGTTCATCTGATGGAGAAAAAAGTATGTGTTTCAAATGTGAAATAACAATACCTATAGAAACTTCGGCAGGCTTTGCTGAAACAAACAACAAAATTATATAGAGCTACTAAAGCTTAGAGTTTTGACTACATATCAGTTTGAGTAATATATTCTTATTCATGTTTTAGCTATGCTAATTTTTACAATATTTTTTCATTTTATATTGGTTTGCTTTCTTCTCTGTTAACAAAAGTACAAAGGTTATCATTGTAACAGAAGCAATGAGTTGATCCAGCATATATATGACACTCATAATTGTAAATTTATCTACAGATTATTATTGAACATTGATATTTCCAAATTTTTATCCATATAATTTAAAATTTACAATATTTATAGCACTGAAATGAATTATGGACAGCAAATGTCCATAGATGAGCTTCTAAATTCTGAAAAATGCTGAAAGGAGACCACTAATATAGCTAAGCTAAGGTTTTTACTGTGTCATCATAAACTGTATTTTACAGTTCAGTTCAACACCAATGCATTTAAAGCCTGAAGGATGAGAACAGATTTGTTGCATAACTTTTACTATTGTCTTTGAAGTTATCCCTTATTGTCATAAAAAAGATCTAAGTATATTTTGCTATAATTGTTTGAAAGAAGTGTGAAATTATTATTTAATTAAGTAAGAGTGGTAATTAGATATTCTGATGTATAATCGTTATCCTACATTTGAGAAGATGATGTAGGAACCTTAGTGGTTTAAGTACTGCCGGAATTACACAGTAAGCCTATGTCTCAGAAGGAGAAGTAGACAAAGAAGTAAAAGCAAAAGCTCAGTAGTAGCAGGAAAATGAAGATGATGATGATAAGTGGAAGCAGGAGGACCAGGAGGATGAGGAGGAGGAGGAAGAAGATGAAAAAGAAAGAAGAAGAAGAGGAAGAGGAAGAGGAAGAAGAGGGCCAACTGTAGTGTTCATGTTATAGTAACTTCACTAGTCACTTAGGAAATACAAAGGTAAATAGACATGATCTGTGATCCACCAAGAATGTAATCTAATATAAAGACAGATTTTTTAAAAGTAAGATATAATAGGATTGTTAAAATATTAAAGTTTTAGAAATAAGCTTCACTAAACAATTCTAAATAATAGTTTATTGGAAAGATAACAACATTTATAAAAACTGAGCAGAATTGTAATTGAATATTCAAACTCAATTACCACAAATCAATGGCATGTGTCATAGTAAAAATAAATTTTGATAAATCATAATTGAGACAGAGAGTGGTAGGTGTATTGAAATGTTTAGAATATCAGGTCCAAGAGTCATACAAGGTTAATATCACTTAATATTAAAAATGATCACTTGGACAGAACACATTTTCACAGAGTATTAAATTTAAAACTCATAATACATCTGTCTAGCATGAATAATTGCTTCCATTTTAATAATAATGAGAGTGAGCTTAGGAATACTGCCCAGGTCAAACAACTGTAAGGACTTTGATTGATATTATTATATGTATCATTCCTTAGGTTTTGGCCTATAATCTTGTCTCAGGTTTTTTGTTTGTTTGTTTGGTTGGTTGGTTTTTATCTGTCTGATATTTTTAAACCATAATTTTCTTTTTGCTTTTCTTCTTTACAGACATAAAACCTCATTCTATATTGTTCTTCATATTAGGCTGAGATTTTTTTCACTATTTCAGATTAATTTTTCCAGAGCTACAAATAAGATCTTTCCGTGTTGTAGCCATTTTATTAAAGAAAGATGAAAGGGGAAAGGAGAGGGTTTTTTATTTGTTTGCTTGCTTTCTCTTTGCTTTCTCTGTAATCATCTGACTGTAGCATAAGCTCTAGTCCTCTCCCCATTCTAAAAACCTCCCATATGCCCTCCTGTGTTCTCCAAACTGCTTGCCTTCATTTATTTCAAATTGTTATTACATGTATTTATTTATTTGTATACTCATATATATTTCTAAATATAACCTGTGGAGTCCATGTCATTTTACTTGTATGCTCATTTTTAAGGGTGACTGATTGGGACTTCAAGATACTACATGTATTAAGAGTACTTATACTGAGTAATTAGCCAGGTTTCCAGTAAGAGGCATGGTCTTTCTCTTGTTGAGACAGTCATAAGTCCTATTACAGTATTGTTGTTTACCCTCAAGATACGTGTGTCACTATAACACCTGTTGGGTCATTGTGCTATGCTCTTCATTAACATTGTTTTTAAAGTACTTAGAAATTCTTAAACATTTATTCAAAGAAAATATTCTAATCAAATTTTTATCAGCATTCAAACATCATAAATGTAGTATCAATGATAAATTTGACAATGAGGTTCATAAAAATATTTTTGTTTCTAAGTTAATTGAAGATATCCCAGACATTACTGGTTTACAATACAACATTAAATAATAGAGTGTATTTCCTTTTAAGAATATATTTGAACTATTCAGAGTATGAATGAAGGTATTAAAGAAATGAACAAAAAGACATTGTCAGTGGGAATTAGACAAACAGCATGTGTGACTTTCACCAAACTTTCCCTACTAAATGTGCCGTTGATCCTACTGTTTCTAAGTAAACAGACATTTTATATTAGATACATTAGAATGCTTCACTTTTAATATCTAAAGGTATATTCTGACTATTTATTCACTACTGAACAAACTCATAAATTCTTTGTGTGTCATACAGGGGTATTGAGAGCTAAGTGAAACAATAAGAAAAAATAACTGACTAGAAAACATTCTGAGTAACCCAGACCCAGCAAGACAAACATGGCATGTACTCATTTATAAGTGGATATTAGCTGTTAAAGCAAGGATAATCATGCAACAATTTAGAGATACAGAACAGCTATGTATCAAGAAGTCATCTTAGGGGTACACATGGATAGCTTTGAGAAGGAGAAATAGAATAGGTACTTTAGGTGGACTACGAGAAAGTGATGATGAGAACAAGAGTGATCAGGTGAAAGAAGATGGATGGAAAGATGACAGGAACTGGAGGGCAGTGGGGTAGATGGGGTGGCATTGTAAAACTCTGGTCCAGGAAAAACACTCAAAGTTCTATGAAGGTAACTCTAAAGAGAATCTGAGTAATGGAGGATTCAGAGCCTCAAAAAGTCCTCCTGTATAACCAGACAAGGATTCCAGGAGTGAATCTAAGATGCCAATCCAGCCACAAAAAGCTCAACCTATAGTCTATCCATCCTTCAAGATGTACATGCAGTAGAAACTCAGAACTTGAGGGAATGGTTAACTAATATATCCAGGGCCCACCCCAGAGAGGAAGCCCATGCTTGATACATCCTGGAAGACCAGGAAATGAAACCTAGATAGCCAAAACACCTATAATAGAAAAAGAAATAAACAAGCAAACAAACAAAAAAAATAAAATGATTCTTAAAGATATCTTTATATATGCATAAATATGTGCCTGAACAAATTTTAATCAAAGCAGCCACCACAAACAGTTGATGGGAACAGGTGCAGAGATCTACAGACAAACATTAGACAGATACCTAAATTTTAGATCTCCTCTCATGGAAGAAGAGGAGGAAGAAATACAGGTGTCAGAGAGGTTGAGAATACCGGGGAAACATTGACTAAAGACTTCAACTAAATAGGATTCATGTTAACTCACAGAGACTGAAGATGCAGTCATGGAGCCTGCATGGGTCTGTGTATTGAAAATTAAAAAAAAAAAAATTCTACAATATTTACAAAGGAGAAAAAGTTCTTGATTATTGATCATATTTATAATAAGTATGTGGTTCTATATTTAATTATAAGATGAAGTACGGGAAGATACATGTTTGGGTTTTCTTGCCAAGATTATTTTACTTTAGAGTGACAACACTTCAGTCTTGTTTTAAACAAAACAAAACAAAAAAACCAAACATTTTATCAAATTTTATTCTAAGTGTATATGACATTCTCTGAGTAAAGATTTTGAGTAATGTGTAGTTGGAGAAAGACCAGGATACAGTGTTCATTACATTGAGAGTAATCTTATTGAGAACCATGCTTTTGGATTTCAACATGTTTGTAAAATCTGACTCTGACTTCAGAATTACATTTAAATTGTTGAAATCTACCCAGCCTGTCTTGTTGTGGTGATCTGAATAAGAATGGCCCCCATAGACTCAGGTGTTTGAATTTGTGACTCATAGTGAGTGGCAATATAGAAGGTGTGGACTGGTTGGAAGAGATATGTCACTTTGGAGGCAGACTTTGAGGTGTAATAGACTTAGTATATGACCCGTGTGGCTCTTAGTCTCTTCTGCTACATAAAGGACTGAGTCTGCCATTTTCTAATTCCAGTTGAAAGAAGAAAGAAAAAGGTGGATCCATGGCACTTAGTGGACAGACAGCTGAGTCTTACGTGGCTATCCCAAGGCCAGCAAGTACCAGATCTCAAATAAACATGTTAAATTGTGACTGATCAGTGAAAACATTTTGGACTGGCCCATACAAATATATGTTCATTACATGTACATATGTACCTGGACATACATATACCTGTGATGGACATTCTTGGTTATCAGCTTTACTACATTTGAATGAACTAAAATTCAAAACTAGAGGGCATACCTATGAAGAAATTTGCTTAATCTGAAGGAGGAAGATTCACTTCTAATCTGGATCATGAGTTGGAAATCTACACCTTAATCTGGGACACACCTTTTGCTGGAAGCTTATATAAGTACATGGAAGAAAGAGGCTTTTTCTCTTTGCCATTCATTCACTGTCATTAGAGCCAAGTTTTGGGGATTCCAGTATATACTGATGACTAGCTGATATATCTTGCTTCATAAACTGAGAAACTGTGTGTTCTTTGATGGTTCATTAATAGCCAGCCATTGTCATATTAGCTGCACTATGACCTATAAATCATTCTAACTAAACCCATTTAGACAGACAGACAAACAGAAAGACAGAAAGATTGAGAGATAGATAGATAGATAGATAGATAGATAGATAGATAGATTTATTCTCAAATAGGTTCTGCTACTCCAGAGAACCATGACAAATACACACACACACACACACACACACACACACACACACATATCCCACAGGAAAGAATAAAATAAATATTCCAAAATTGTAAGCATTTTAACACCCTTGACTTTAACACGTAACAAAAATTTGATATAAAAAGCTTGTTATTTATTATAAGAAAGCTTTATTTAACTTCACCTTATACTACTGTAAATAAAATCTGTATACTATTTAATTACAACATGTGTAGAGTGAATTAAACAATCACAATGAAGGTACCACCAATGGTGAATTTTGAAACATGCCATTAGTGAAACAAACATTGAAACTGGGAAGAAAAAACAGTATTTCAAGATAGAAAGATATTTTTAAATATACTTGACTTTAGCAGTAAGCTAGGTAATTCTAAATTCCTCTTAAAATCTTGATAACCCAGGTGCACAGTTACTGAGTATTTCTTATTTAAATCTAGAAATTATAACATTTCTCATAGTCATTAAACTTTCTGTACACAATACATTGAATTAGTCAATTGCAATTACTGAGGGACTTATTTTTTGCTTTGCTATCACTCTGTGACCCTACAGTAACTTTCATTAGTACACCTCTCTCTTCAATCAGTCTCTCTCTCTCTCTCTCTCTCTCTCTCTCTGTTTCTTTCTATCTCTGTGTGTTTTGATCTCTCTCTGTGTGTATCTCTCTGTCTTCATCTTTCTGTCTCTCTTTTTCTCTCTAAACACACACACATACGCACATGCACACACACACACACACACACACACACACACACACTTCTATGTTTTTCTTACATTCTTTCTTGACTACTTAGCATTAAACCTCAATATATTCTTAAAATGCTAGCCCAACCTTCTCTTAAAGTGCTTTGCCTATTTCATATCCAAATTTCCTCCTGAAGATCTACTTGAAAATCACCGTACCCTTTGAACTTTCTTAAAATCAACATTCTATTTACATTTCTGAAAAATATATAATATTTTAAGCAATATATTTGAATCTACAAAGACCAGTAAGGCTACCTTTTTGGTATTGGGATTATGACCTATTGTTCTTAAAAGTCCTGAAAATAATGTTTGAACAAATACCATATTTATTTAGTTTTTACTTTACTTTATTTTATTTTTTATTTAATTATTTTTTAATTTTTATGTTTTGGTTTTTCAAGACAGGATTTCTCTCTATAGCCCTGGCTGTCATGGAACTCACTCTGTAGACCAGGCTGGCCTCAACTCAGAAATCTGCCTGCCTCTGCCTTCCAAGTGCTGGGGTTAAAGATGTGCACCACCATTACCCAGCTTAGCTTTTACTTTAAACTTAAACAATTCTCTACTTAAAAACTACTTGTGCCATCTATATTTATCTAGTATTTCTTTAAGCACCATGCAATTTAAGCACTCCATGGACTCCTTTTTAAACGTGGTCTCAGATGGGCTTAAGATGTCCTGTCTTCATTCTCTTTGCTTCCTTAATCTTATGGCTTCTTTGATATCTACTATTAATGCTCTGTGGTTTTTCATATAGTCTTGCAAGGGAAGATATTCATAATCAACACCATATATATTCCAGTGTTTCATTGATATTTTCTGATTGAGTTATGCTTCAGGAATGTCTTCCTCAAGGTAAAGTCACATACAGATAAGTTTAATCTAGATATATTGAAGCCATGGTTGGTTAAGAAGGGGCCATGATACATCACTCATTTCACAAAATAAGATAGAAAATGTAGTAACAAGTTACAGCCCTCGCAAAGAATGTGTGAAATCATCCAAGCAACATAATAAAGTAGCTTGCTCAGAATCAGGAGGTGTAGAATAATGATTTTCATTAAACAAAATTTTACTTTCTTTAAAATCTCAGTAATTTTGAGCATGTAGTATTCCAGTACTAAAAAGTTTATTGCAATGTTGGCCAAATTTCGTTGTACTTCTGATGTTAACTCAATGCTTGTTTTAATATTAAAAACATAGGTGTTACTTGTATGCTGGAAATAAGAATGTCATGAGGATGATGATAATAATGTGTTATCTATAACCACATTTGGCACATTACCAAAAGCTTATTTTAGATGCACATATAATAATGGACTCTTTTACTCCATGTACAAGACAAATTGTAGTCTATTAATTGATGTACTTTATTCTTGAATAAAGGACCTTTCAATGTTAATATTTAATGTTAGTACCAGGATTAGGTCTGTAGCTGAAAAATAAAATATGTTCTTAATATGGGCAAGGCCTAGTATCTTCCTCAAGTCCAAATAGAAAGTAATTGTAACTCTACAATGTGTAGTAACTAAAATAGAATACATTGTTCTTCAATTGAAGAGATAAGGATAAAAATTATGAGATATAAGCTTATCTCAGCATAAGACAGTTAAAATGTTTCCCTTAATATTAAACTTAATATTTCTATCAACAATAAATAATTATTTACACACATACATTATGCATGTATACACATATAAACACACACACACACACATATATATACACACACACATATATATATGTTATGCATATGTGTATACATATCCCTTCACTAAATGCAAAGAGTTCCTCATAATCTCTCCTCTCTTCTGTTCTCGCAAAATTTTCTTCATTAATCAGAATTAGCTTACACACCACTCTTTCCTAGTTTCTTTTCTAAGCAACTGAGCTACTCTGTCAGAATCAATAATTCCAAGCAAAAATGTCTCAATACTTTAATTTTCATACATCTATCAATGTGTTTTTCACATCTATGATGAAATGGAAAAGAAAGAGAAATATCTCCCTTTAGGTCCAGACAGTAAATAGTTGGTGCTTTGAGAGTCCTATTGTCAAATCTGCACATGCTCTTTCTGTGCCAAGAGAAGAAGCCAATCAAACCTTAAGAATATCACTATTCTCCAATCACAAGTTATATTTGACACGCAAGATGAAGTTACACTTATCAAAGGCAGAATGTCTCAAGGACTCCTGTACTTCCTCTATAACTTCTCTTCTAAGGTCATATATGCAAGTTGACATTGGTAAATGTGTTTTTAATTTTAATTTAGGTAAATAAGTTTAAAACTTTATAAGTTTAAATAAGTTGAAAACACAGTAGTCATGTGTTCTTAACAGCTACTCTGTTTAATTAAGATTTAGAAGGTATTCATCACTACTGCAAGGTCTACCAAAGGTGTATGCTTGGATGATAGAGATACTAAGGCGAGCATATGCCCAGCAGCACATTAAGCATAGTTCAGGAGAGCAACCTCAAGCATGCTATTACAACAATAAGTATCAGACAGTAAAAGTAACATTCAGTATGCACAATAAAATAAATATATTAGTTGGTTTATGAGCTAAAAAGAGAAGAATTATGTAATAGATTTTTATATAATATGTGTATATCACAAAGTTTACCTTACTAATGATCCACAGCAATTATCTCAAGTTTTAAAAACAGAACTACTGATCAACAAAGATTTTTTTTTTTAAATTTACTGGGTAATTTTAAAGTGGAATTTGAAAGCATTTCAGTGATATTTTTTAATCTTAAATATTAGTTAAGGCTCTACAATGACAGGCAATGGTATACTTCACATAATATATAAGAATATAGAAAGGTTGGTAGATAATGGGTAGATAGATAGATAGATAGATAGATAGAATGATAGATGATAGAAAACATTAGATTCTTTCTGGAACAGAAATACATGATGATTATAATACTTAATAATTTCCACAATAGATCTGTCAACTTCAGGTGTGGGAGGTTGGTTCAGTCCAAGTATACCAGCTTCAAAAATGGGAAGCTGGCTGTGTAACAATCTGAAGTTGAGGTCAGAGGACCACCCAGGTTGAGAAGACCTAGAAAGTGATGGGAATTTCAGGGTCTAAAAGTTGTAGAGCCTGTGTTATTGAAATGGACTAACAAGAAAGTGAGTGTTCCAACTCAGAAAAAGAAACTGAACTCACCATTCCTAACTTTTCTTCTATAAAGACATTCTGCTCTATAGCTGGTATCTGCTCACAGTGATAAAAGTGATTGTTCTTAGTCTATTAAGCAAAACTTCAATCTTTTCTAAAACACCTTCACTAACAAATAATGGCTTATTGGCTACTTGTGAATATTTTAATCAATTCAAGTTGACACCTGGAATTGGATATTATATCTCCTAAGATTTTTCTTTCTAACTTACTTTTGTTTCTGCATGCAAATCTTCTCTCATTTTGGTCTTGAAAATCTTTTACTGAGTTCCATACTATATTGTTACTATTAATTTATCATCTGGCTGATAATTTATTTGATAGCGTTTAATGGAAATGAGGGTTATTGCACATCAAATAAGTGATAAAACCAAAGTGTCCATGGATTAATCCATGACTCCAGCTACACACATAGCAGAGGATTGTTTTATCTGGCATCAATGGGAGGTGAGGCCTTTGTTCCTGTGGAGGCTTGATGTCCCAGTGTAGGAGAATGCTAGACCAGTGAGTTCAAGTGGATGGGTGGGTGAGTGGGTGAGTTTGCATCCCCAGGGAGTCAGCAACAATGGCAACTGGCCTGCCCCCTGATACTCCTGGAGACTGATCCACCAACCAAAGAATACACATGAAGGGACCCATGGTGCTGGCCACAAATGTGGTAGAGGAGGGTCTTGTTATCCATCAGGGGAGGAGAGGCCCTTGGGCCTGAGGGTGTTAGATCCCCCAGTATAAGAGAATGCCAAGGAGGGAAGCTGAGAGTGGGTGAGTGGGTGGGTGGGTGGGGCAATACCTCCATAGAGGCAGGGGAGGGGGGAGGGAATAGGGAGGTTCCAAAGGGGAGATCTGGAAAGGGGAAAACATTTGAAATGTAAATAAAGTAGGCAAAATAAAAAATAAATAAATAAAAATGTAAATAAAAAGTATTAAAAAAAAAAAGAAAGAAAGAAAAAGGAAGGAAGGAAGGAAGGAAGGAAGGAAGGAAGAAATGAGGAGAAATGCTCCGAGACCAGGAGAAATGCCCCCAAATCCAGAAGGTGCTGGCTCTGGATGAAGAAAGCAACTAGGGGGATGGGATTCGGAACTCCTCCCGGAACCCAGGGTAACTCTAAAGGTAGAGAGGAAGTATACTCAGTTTCTGGTAGACACCAGGGAGCAACATTCAGTGTTTCTCCAAACAGATGGCCCCATGTCTAAAAAAAAACATCATGGGTACAAGGCGTCACTGGAACTAAACAATATTCATGGACTACCTGAAGATCAGTCAATCTGAGCATGGGCCCAGTATCTCACTCTTTCATGGTTATCCCAGATTGTCCCTACCCCCTCCTTGGCGGGGATCTGCTCACCAAAATGGGAGCTCACTTCATTTTCTCTCGGGGGGGTCCTAAGTTAAAGCCCCCCAGCACGAACCACTCCAAGTACTGACTCTCAGGATGAATACAAGCTGTTTGAGACTTCAGACAGGGCACCCCAGGACCTAGACTGGTGGCTTGAGGCCTTTCCCCAAGCCAGAGAAAAGTAAGTTACTTGGGATACCTGCTGAAACATGGCTGGCACTGACTCTCCAATGCTTAAAAGGAGACCTTCCTGCGCATCCTTCCTCTATAGAGCTCCAAACAGGTACGAAAATTCCTGGGCATGCTTGGGTTCTGCCAGTTATGGATCCTAGAATTTGCTGAGTTGGCTGCCCAACTCTATCCCCTGACTAAAAAGGGACAGCCTTTCTTATTGGGAGGGAAAAAACTAGCAAGCTTTTGATGCGATTAAGCAGGCCTTACTGGGCCCCTGCTTTAGGACTGCCTGATGCCAGCAGACCTTTCCACCTTTATGTGGCAGAGAATGTGGGGATAGCCAAGGAAGTGCTCACTCAGTAGCTGAGCCCCTGGAGATAAATTAGACCCTGTGGCTGCTGGGTGGCCTGCTTGTCTACAGATAGTGGCAGCTGTGGTGGTTCAAGTTAAAGATGCTGATAAATTGACTCTGTGGCAGAACCTGACCATGACAACTCCCAATGCCTTTGAGAGCATTGTTTGCCTACCCTCAGATCGATGGCTAACCAACACTGGTGTGACTCATTATCAGACCCTGTTGCTAAACTCAGAGGTCAGGTGAGTTTCATATTACCAGTGGTCCTCAACCTGGCCACTGTGCTGCCAGAACCTGACCTCGACCCACCAGCTCATGATTGCCATCAGATTCTAGTTGAGGACTAGGGATGGCAAAAGGACCTGTCAGATCAGATCAGCTGCTCCCCGATGCCAAGAATGGACTGCAGCAGCAACTTGGTGGAAGGACATAGTAAGCGGGGGTGGGGTGGGGGAATGGGCATTGTGGACAGGTGACAAGTGCTCTGCGAAGAACAGCTTCCTCTGGGACATCAGCCCCAAAGGCAGAGCTGATAGCTCTGACCAAAGCCTTAGACCTGAGAGCAGACAAAAAGATCAATATCTACACTGACAGCAGGTATGCCTTCGACACCGCACATGTATACAGGGCAATTTACCAATAGAGGGGACTTTTAACATCAAATGGATAAAAAGGTAATAATAAGGCTAAAATCAAGGCCCTCCTAAGTGCCCTCCTTAGACCAACCAAGATGAGCATTATCCACTGCCCTGACCACTAGAAGGGGAAGAGCCATATAGCTCGAAGAAACAACCTAGCTGATAAAGCAGCCAAGGAGGTAGCCCTTAAAGACACCATACCTGTGCTGATCCAACAAAAAAAAGCCTAACAAACTAACCAACAAGGAAGTTAAAAAATGGCCCCATTGGGCAAAGGGTTGGCCCCACCTAGTCTACACTAAGGAGGAGGAGGAGGCGCAGATTTCTAGTTACCCAACCAACTACTATCTCAAGAGTGAAGATCAATTAAAACCCAAAAGGGAAAAGTCGTTCTCCTTCAGGATCAGACCTGAGATCTGCTATGACAGATGCATAAATGGACTCACTTGGACAGCAGAAAGCTGATAGAAGCCATTAGGGGATCCAGGATGTTCTTCATGGATCTAAGACACCTGGTAGAGGAAATAGTAGGGAACCGCAAAGTCTGTCAACAGGTGAATGCCTGCCGCACCAAGATAGGTACAGGAAAAAGACCTAGAGGAAACAGGCCAGGAGTTTTCTGGGAGGTAGACCTCACAGAAGTTAAACCTGGAAAATATGGTTATAAATATTTGCTAGTCTTTGTAGATACCTTTTCTGGATGGGTGGAGGCTTTTCCCACGAAACTGGAGACGGCTCGGTTCATGACCAAGAATATCCTAGAAGAGATGTTTCCCAGGTTCGGGATACCCAAGGTAATTGGGTCTTATAATGGACTTGCCTTCATCTCTCAGGTAAGCCAGGGGTTGGCAAAAATATTGAGGACAGATTGGAAACTTCATTGTGCTTACTGTCGCCAAAGTTTAGGCCAGGTAGAAAGAATAAATAGAACTTTAAAAGAGACCTTGACTAAATTGACCTTAGAGACTGGCAGAGACCGGGTGGTTCTCCTTCCCTTGGCCTTGTTCTCTGCCCAGAACACCCCTTATCATTTCAGCTTAACACCTTTCCAGATACTCTATGGAGGCCTGACTCCATTGGTGGCCACCGGGCCTAACCTAGAGATCTCTCAAGAAGGAGATCAAGACATAGTCAAAAGATTGGTGGCCCTTGAGGCAGTTAAGAGAGAAATATGGTCTCAGCTGTCTGCCCTTTATGCTCAGGAACAACTGAGATGCCACATCAGTTCCATATTGGTGATGCCATCTATGTTCACTGACATCTGACCCAGTCCCTGGAATCCTGCTGGAAGGGCAATTACTTGGTATTACTGATGATCCCCACGGCCATAAAGGTGGACTGCATAGCTGCCTGGATACATGCTTCTCACGTAAAACCAGCAACCTGTCCACCCCCTGCGGACCACCTATCTTGGAGCATGAAAAAGACGAGCAACCCTTTAAAGCTCAAGATCATTCGGCAAACCACCAAGAATGAAGAATTTCCTGACCTTGATGTGAGTTCTGACTCTGATAAGACATATGGGGCTGAGTGCTAAATCTAACCCCTCATCAGCCTGCCAAACTGACTTGAATTATAGCATCAATCCTAACAGGCAATGAGGTGTCCAGGGTAACCCAAGCCCATCCCCCTTTCACCTGTTGCCCCTCCCCCTCCCCTAACTTTCTACCTGTGTGATCTGGTGACCGGATTGGATTGGACACCTGGGACATCCCGAACAAAGAGGTAAAGGGGGTTGCCAGAATGTTATGAGAAAGGCTCATGCTCATCAATGCCATGCCCAGGGAAGGAGCTGGGAGGAAGGGGCATAAGATTCCGACATCCCCAATTATGAGACAACCTGCACAAGGTCCCAATTTATGTATGCCCCCGAGATGAGAGATCCAGGTCCTTAGCCCATCAGTGTGGGGGAAGGGGAGGCTGGGGGCTGCAGCAGAAAACTACTGCACTACCTGGAGCTGTGATACCTCGGGAGACACCTACTGGCACCTGAGCTCAAGCTGGGATTTAATCACAGGGAGCAGATCCTCTAGAGGAAGGGGGCTCAGGAGCAGCAATTGCGGAGGGGTTTAGGAGGATACCACAGCTCAGTGGGGAACATTCATTCGGGGACACGTCCCAATGTCTCCTGGGGAGGCCAACAGCCCTCAGGGATGTTGAACAGTGTGGGTCAATGCCTCAACTTTTCTTGCAACCCAATCACTGTTCAGTTTACCCAGAAAAGGAAAGAGGCCAAGGATAGATGGCTAAAGGGTAGGACTTGGGGCCTCAGACTATACCAGGAAGGACACAGTGATGGACTCCTTTTTACCAACAAACTCAAAATAGAAGCCCCTATTGTCCCTGTGCGACCCAATAAGGAGGTTGTGAGGGTCCCCTATAAGCTACCCAAGCCCAAGACCCCGGAACCAACCCAGGTAGAGTCAACTACTGTCATGATCCCCAACTCTACAACTTTGGGAGAGCCTCTACTTCAGTAGCTGGGGGATCCGCATGGAGACTGAAATGCATGTCTACTACATATTTGCCAGGGGCCTCATTCTAGCCCATGTATGTTCTTTGGTTGGTGGTGCAGTCTCTAAGAGCTCCCAGAGGTCCAGGTTAGTTGACTCTGTTGGTTCTCCTGTGGGATTCCATTCCCCTTCAGGCCCTTCAATCTTTCCACAGCTCTTCCATAAGAGTCTCCAACCTCTGTCCAATATTTGGCTGTGGATATCTACATCTGTTTCAGAAAGCTCCTGGGTATAAAGCCTCTCAAAGGAGAGTTATGCTAGGCTCCTATCTGCAAAGCATATCAGAGTATCATTACTAATATCAGGGTTAGGTGCTTGGCCATGGGGTGGGTTTTAAGTTGAACTGGTTATTGGTTGGCCAGTCCTTCAGTTGCTACTCCAACTTTGCCCATGCATTTCTTCTAGGTGGGTCAAATTTTGGATTGAAAGTTTTGTGGGAGTGTTGGTTTCCTTATCCCTCCACTGGAGGTCCTGCCTGGCCACAGGAGGTGGCCTCTTCTGGTTCCATCTCTCCACCATTAGGCATCTTGGCTAAGGTCACCCACATTGACCCTGATAGCCTCCCCCATCTCAGGTCTATGGGACATCCTAAAGATCCCCCCGAACCCTCCTCTACCACCCTCCACCTCACAACCCCTACACACCAGGCAGCTACAGATTTTCATTGACTCTCCTGGCCCTCTGTGTCTCTCTCCTGTCTCTCTGCACACCTGATCCTGCCCTCCTCATTCCCCTCCTCCATCCCTTTCCCACCTACTTTCCTCCTTCCTATGACTAATAAATATAATTTTCTTTGAGAGAAATTTAGTTTAGTTTGTATTGAAGCACATACTTTATTTCTGAACTTAAAATGTTGAATCTTTTGCCATGTCATTTTAATAAAATGTTATTGCCAAGCGTTTTCTTCTCAGAAGTGTCAATACAATGACAAGTGGTATTGTCCTATCGTTAAGTGTAGATGCAGGGCCAGATTAAGATGAAGGAAAACAAGGGGTCAAGGCATAGTTTTGATATTTACTTATGCTGTATTTAGAGTCTGAAGTTACATGAAAGCAAAAATTATCAGAATCCAAGAATTGACTGGTATTGATATTATTATCCCCTGTAACTCAGTTAACATCAAACATACAACCAGTCATATACTTAAATGTAACATTGCATAGCATCTGAAACCCAAAGAACTTAAGAATTGATTGCACACTTGTTCGCCATGTTTATTTTCTCCCTTTTCAAAATTTGGAGAGATTAGGAAGTTGAAGGAAAATTCTGCAGCCCACTTCTTTAGCACTATTTTTCAAGGATTGCCAAAGTCATTTTCATTTATTTTTGTGCACTCAAGATGGCACCTGCAGCCTCTTCTTAGATGACTTGGAGCCTGCAGTGAAGCTGCAAGGCCTCCTGGAAACTTGCTCAGCAGGGGAGGGCTAGAGGCTTGACATACACTCCATGCCTGCTTTGATGTCTCCCGCAGTTCTCAAAGTCCGTATCTCATGTAAATGTGGAGTTCAAATTGTCAACTAGCACTTGTTACCTAAGAATACACATTTCCATGGTTTTAAAATTTGATTGCACATTCCAAAGGCTTAAAGGTTGAGAAATACACACACACACACATACACACATACACACACACAAACAAAACCCCTCTTCCCAAAATCAGTCAGTTCCAATTTGTTTCTAGGTTATAGTTGACAGAATCTTTTAATATTCAATCTCAATCACTTTTACAAGTTATGCAATCCCTTTAATAATCCTTGATATAGTTAACACAGTAGGAGGTACTAAAACAAGTCAATATGCTAAAACTTAACATTACTTAGCACCTGAAACCCAAAGGTCTTAAGAATTGATTGAACAACTAATACTAATAAAGTTGTAGTAATCAGGACTAAACTCAAACTTTGAAGTTGTTAAGTCTGCAAACATTCATCAAAAACTAAAAATGATGTCTCAGGAAAGAATTCAGTTGGTAGATTGCTTGCCAAGGATACACAATGCCCCAGGCTGGTTCTTTAGCATTGTCCTTAACACAGAAAAGAAAATCACTGAATTTGCCATAGTGTCTCACTTCTGGGATTCTATCATACCAGGTGGTGAACCAGGAGGATGAAAATTCTAATGCAGCTTTGGGCTATGCAGAAACATCCAAGACCAGCCTCAGATGCATGGCACTTTGCTTCAAAAATAGCAAATAAGAAGACCCCTTCAGGCACACCCAACAATGGGAAATGGAAACGGAACCTGGTCCCCTGTCCTCTAATTTTCAGCCGACAACTCTGTTCTGTCTGCATTCACCAAGGCCTGTCAGTATCAGAGAGAACACCCAATCTAAATCACCAAATAATATCACCAAATGGATATCCACCAAATATCCTGAAAAGCACACTCAAGAGTGCTAACTGCATTCTGTCTCCTGAACATCATTTTCCAGCTCACAAAATTCCCTGTTTTCCAGGTGGCCATTGCTAGACCAGAGACCCCAAGCCACACTGGTACTAGGGACTCTAGAGGTAGGGTAACCCAAAACTCCAGAGACCCCATAGGCCACAAAAATCTGAGGGGAAACATGAGCTCAACCTGAAGACTAGCTAGTCACCAGAACCCTAGGGCAGGTAGGCAAGAAGACAGAGAAGAAAGACAAACCAAGTGGGAAAAACTAAAAAAAAATAAAAATAAAAATAAAAATAAAAATAAAAAAAAGAAAAGAAAACTAAACTCAGAAGTCAGTATCTAACCTATAATAACCCCAAAACTCCAATGGCTAAAGGCCAGCATAAGAACATAATCAACAAGAGCCAGGGAAATATGGCATCACCAGAGCTCAGCTATCCTGTTACAGCAAATCCTGGATATCCTAACAAGCCAAAGCACAAGAAAATTACCTTAAATCGCTTAAAGACATACTGGAAAATACAGTTAAATAGGTGAAGGACATTAATACAACTATTCAAGAACTGAAAATGGAAAAAGAAGCAATAAAGCAAACACAAACGGAGGGAATCACGGAGATGGAAAACATACATAAGAAAACAGGAACTACAGGTGCAAGAATTACCAACATAATAAGAGATGGAAGAGAGAATCTCAGACATAGAAGATATGATAGAATAAGCTCATATATCAGTCAAAGAAAATGTTAACAAGTTTCTGGCACAAACATCCAGAACATCTGGGATACTATGAAAAGAATAACCTAAGAGTAATAGGAATAGAAGAAGAAGATTCCCAGCTCAAAGGCCCAGAAAATATTTTCAACAAAATCATAGAAGAAAGGTCCCTAACCTATAAAAAGATATGCCTACAAACATAAAAGAAGCTTACTAGATTGGACTAGAAAAGGAAAAGCTTCTGCCACATAATAATCAAAACACTAAATGTGCAAAACAAACAAAGAATATTAACAATTGCAGGGAAAAAGGCCAATTAACATATAAAGCCCAAGCTTTTAGAACTACACCCAATTACTCAGCAGAGACTCTAAAACTCAGAAAGACTTAGGAAGATGTCTTACAGTATCTAAGAAACCACAGATGTTAACCTAGACTCTTCACCTAGCAAAACACCCAGACATCAATGATAGCTATTTCCCAACCAAGTATAACCAAGAAATAAGCTGAACTAGCCATCTTACTATCTAATAAAATAAAATTTTAACCAAAATTAATCAAAAGAGATGGAGAAGGAAATTTCATATTACTCAAAGAAAAAATCTACCAAGATAATATCTCAATTCTGAGTATCCATGCTCCAAATGCAAAGGCGCAAGAATTTATAAATGAAACATTACTAAATCTTAAATCACACATTGACCCCATTCATTAATAGTGGGAGACTTCAACAACCCACTCTCACCAACAATGGACATGTCATCTAGGCAGAAACTGAACAGAGAAACAAGGAAACTAATACACGTGAATAAAAAGAAGTATTATACTCAAAGTGAGCCTTAGCTACTGGGAGAGCCCCAAATGAGACTCAAGAAAGGCATTCAATGCAAAACCAAGAGGTTTATTGTTCCAACATGTTGGGGTCATCCTGCACCCAGAGGAGAGGCAACCTGTTCTCTCTCTTTTATAAGCTTTTTATACAATTTTTGAAGGCAGATCATAGCAGTAGCAGTGAGTCTCATAATGATTGGTAGGCCTGGTGACATTTACATTAATTGACTGGGCAGAAATGGGGACTCAGGTGTCTTCCCTAAGCCTGGTGGGTAGTTCCAAGTCGGGGTTCTCTCAGAACCCAACAGATATATACAGAACAATTCACTCTAACACAAAAGAATACATCTTCTTCTCAGCACCTCACGGAACATTCTCCAAAATTCACTATGTAGTCTCACAAAGCAAGCCTCAACAGATACAGGAAAATTGAAATAACCTATTGTATCTTATGTAACCACCATGGATTAAAGATGATTTTCAACAATAGAAAGCCTAAATACTCACAGAAATGGAAGAACTCTGTACTCAGTGATGAGTCAGCCAAGGAAAAAATAAAGAAAGAAATTAGAGACTTTCTAAAATTCAATGAAAATGAAAGTATATTATACCCAAACTAATGGCACAAAATGAAAACAGTGCAAAGGGGAAAGTTCATAGCAGTAAGTGCCCTCATTAAGAAATTAGTGAGAACTCATATTTGCTAATTAGCAGCACATCTGAAAGCTCTAGAACAAAAAGAAGCAAACATACACAAGACAGTAGGAAAAAAAATGAAGCACATGGCTGAAATCAATAAAATAGAAACAAGGTGAACAATACAAAGAATCCATGAAACAAATCGTATGGTCTTTGAGAAGAAAGAAGATAGACAACAAGATAGACAAACACTTAGCTAAACTGACTAAAGGGCAGAGGAAGAATATTAACATTATCAAAATCAGAAATAAAAGGAGGACATAACAACAAACACTGAGGAAATCTAAGAAATCATTAAGTCTTACTTCAAGTCCCTGAAGAAAGAAATGGAAGAGATATCAGGTGGTGGAAAGTTCTCCATTGCTCGTGAACTGGTAGGATTAATAGTAAAAATAGCCATCCTAATAAAAGCAATCTGTAGACTAAATGTAATTCCCATCAAAATTACAACACAATTCTATTCATAACTTGAAAGAATAATGTTCATCTTCATATGGAAAAGCAAAAAAACCAAGGATATCTAAAACATCCTGTAAAATATAAGAGCTTCTGGAGATATCACCATCCCAATTTTAAGCTCTATTACAGAGCTATACTAATAAAAGCCTAATGGTATAGAAAAGCCTAATGGTATTTTAAGCTCTATTACAGAGCTATCTTAATAAAAGCCTAATGGCATAAAAAGAGAGTTTGATTATTGAAACCAAATTGAAGAACCAAAAGTAAATCCACACATTTAAGGAAACTTGAGTTTTGACAAAGAAGCAAAGGAAAAACTATACAATGGCAAAAAGTAAACATCTTCTACAAATGATGCTAGTCTGATTGTCTGCATATGGAAGAAGGTAAACAGACTCATATCTATTACCCCACACAAATACAAGTTCAAGTGGATCAAAGACCTCAACATAAAACCAAATATATTAAACATGCTATAAGAGAAAATTATGAATAGCCTTGAATGTATTCACATAGGAGTCAACTTCCTAAACAGACATCATCAGCTTGATCACTAATATCAACAATTAACAATTGCAACTACATGAAACTGCAAAGCTTATGTAAGTAAAAGACATGAACTCCACATCTGACAGAGGGCTTACATCCAATATATATAAAGAACTCAAGAAACTAGACATCAACAAACCAAATAACTCAATTTTAAAATGGGTACAGATCTAAACAGAGAATTCTCAACAGATGAATCTCTTATGGTGAAGACGTACTTAAAGAAATTTTTAACGTCTTAGTCATCAGGGGAATGTAAATCAAAACAACTCTGAGATTCTATCATATACTTGTCAGAATGCCTAAGATCAAAACTTCAAGATAAACAACTCATGCTGGCCAGGGTGTGAAGCAAGTGAAAACTCCTTCATTACTGGTAGAAGAGTAAACTTGACTAACCACTTTAGAAATCATTTTGGAGGTTTCTCAGAAAATAGGGAATAAGAAGCTCCACCATACTACCAGGACACTTCCTCAACTATGTTCATAATGGCTTTATTTGTAATAGACAGAAACCAGAAACAACCTAGATGCCTCTCAACCAAAGAGTGGATTAAAAAAATGTGGGACATTTATACTATGGAGTATTACTCAGCCATTAAAAATAATGACAACATGAAATTTACAGGCAAATGAATGGAACTAGAAAAGATTATCCTAAGTGAGGTAACCCAGACCCAGAAGGATAAACATGGTATGTATTCACTTATAAGTGGATATTACCCATACAGAATATGATAACCATACTACAAACTACAGACCCAAAGAAGTTAAATAACAAGGAGAGACCAAGGGGAGAACACTTGAATCACAATTAGAAGGGAAAGTAGATTAGATATCAGGAGTGGATGGTGGGATCAAGGTTGACAGGAGTGGGGATGAAAATAAGAGAGATGAGGTAGGAGTAGAATACAAGGGATAGAGCACTAGAAGAAGCAATTGTATTGGGGTTGCATCTCTTTGATAAGCTAGAAATGTAAGACTAAGGAAACTTCCAGGAATCTATTTGGGTAACCTTAGCTAAGGCTACTATCAATGGAGGATACAGAGTCTGAAAAGCCATCTACTGCAACCAGATGTGTTGATTTGAATATGCTTGGTCTAGGGAGTGGTACTGATTGGAGGTGTGGCTTTATTAGAGTAGATATGTCCTTGTTGGAGGAAGTGTGGCACTGTAGGTGTGGGCTTTAAGACCCTCATCCTAGCTGCCTGGAAGCCAGTCTTCTCCTGTCTGCCTTCAGAATACAATGTAGAACTCTCACCTCCTACTGTGCCATGTCTCTAGATGCTGCCATACTCCCACCTTGATGATAATGGACTGAATCTCTGAACCTGTAAGCCAGCTCAAATTAAGTATCCTTTATAAGAGTTGCCTTGGCAACTCTTGGTGTCTGTTCACAGCAGTAAAATCTTCACTTAAGACACCAGGCAAGATTTCCCAAGCAGGAATTGGAACACCCAAACTATCCACAAAAAAATTGACCCACAATTTGTCCCAACTGAAAGATCAGAATTTGAGGGAACAGCCTACTGATGACTAGAACAGACTGAGACCCATGCTATAAAAAAGAGTCTACTCCCAATTCTATTAATTAATGGTATTCTGATATAGTTGCAGATAGGAGCCTAACATAAACTTCACCAGTGAGGCTGCAATCAGCAACTGTCAGAAACTGATGCAGAAACCCACAACCAAACATTAAGTGCAGCCCTCCTTATCTATCCTATGGTAGAGGGGGAACAGGGATTAAGGGAGACAAAGGGACTAAAACACCACAAGAAAACCTACAGAATTATCTAACCTGCACTCACTAGGAATCACAGAGAATGAACTTCCAAACTTAGAGCATGCATTGGACAGACCAAGACCCTCTGTAGATATGTAACAGTTGTGCAGCTAGATCTCCATGTGGGACTCCTAAAGAGAGAGCAGGGGCTGTTTCTGACTATACTTCCTGTTTTGGATCTCTTTCCCCTAACTGGGCTGCCTTGTCTAGCCTAAATGGAAGAAGATGTGCCTAGTTTTACTGCAACTTGATATTTGAAGGTTGTTTGATAGCCAGGGGATACCTCCTCTTGTCTGAGAAAGAGAGGAGGAGGAAGGGGGAGGAGTAGGAAAGGTGAGAGGCAGAGACTGGGAGGAGAAGGAGGAAGAGGAAGCTAAGATTGGGGTGTAAAATAAATAAATAAATAAATAATAGAAAAACATAAATAAAAATTTTGTGGGAATTTTTGATCATAATTCTGTTCTATAGTACAATTGTAACATTTTAGTAACAAACTACAAAGGATTTCAAGTTTGGTTAATTACAAAGTCCAAGTTTTAAATCTACTAGAAATAAACCTAACTTCATATGCTTACATAGTAAAATAAATAATTGAGAATACTTGTTAATTTTTCTGTGATTATCAATATTGGTAGCACCAGTTTTGGTTATTTTAATCAAGTATTTTTACTTTGTCAGAAATAACTTCACCAAAGAAACTTAAATTTATTGCTGGACTCTATTATATTCAATTAATTTAAATCTAATTATGGTGCAAAAGTATAGTAACATAATGTATTTTAATTGGACAATATAAGTCTCCATTTCTTATTGCCTTTATCAAACTTATTTGACTGTTCAGTATTAATTTTATTTCTATGAAATTTTCATAATTATCTTGTTAACTTTTACATTAAAATGCATGCATGTTGCTAGTGATTGTATTAATGTACAAATATAAAATATTTAAAGCATTTTAATAAAAATTAATCCATTAAACTTCCATTTAAACTGATTTTTAAGATATAAAAGAATAATCTTTGGAAGAACCAATAGGAAGTATGTTGGAATATGTTTTAATTAACTATAATTGCTGATTTTATGCAACATTCAATACAATGTATTCTAAAGTTACATATGTTACCATTACCTGTTTATAACTAATGCACATTAAATTTTTTACCATATTTTTACTATCCTATGAGTATGAAGATAAGTAACTTCAAATATTTCTAATGTAAGCATTAAAGACTGAGGAAGGGCATGTTCTCAGAATTATCCATTGGAAATGTTGTACATGGATTCAGGTGAAAAAGGATGATCCCATATGTCAAAACTATAATATTTCTTATCAGGTCTATATTTGTAACCAAAAATACATTAAGTTCATAATGGTGAACTGCAGAATGAAAGGAAAACAACATTTTTAAAAAGTAATACCCATCCAGTACTGTTTTATATAAGTGTATGCTTCTTAACGTGTGATCACATTCCTTGCCATCCTGGTAGTGATGCCTGACTGTCCTCTTGTGGGCATGGCCACTGAAGGCACACTGAACCATGAGCATCTAGGAACTTTTCATACTCAAACTAAACAATGAGCATTTTTAATTTGTTCAAAATACAGATATTCAATAGTAAGGGATGAAAATATTTAATACACTTTCTCTGGAAATATTTCTATGTGTTTGCTTATTCCCATTTTCCCATTTCCATCATTGTTCAATTTGAATGTATTGATCATTTGAATTTTAACATATTGATTGGTTCAGCTTGCGTTGTTCTTCTAGAGCTGCCCACTCACACTTTTGACTTAATGTATCCTCATTTCATTTTCTTTTCTTATAGTCACCATACAGGCAAAGCTCGTTGTATGTTTCTTTTGTTTTCATCCTCATCCCAGAAAAGCATTATTACATTGCAAGATGAGCATGCATGTGAATATACTTTTCAGATATATGCTATGCAATATTAGTTCATTTTCAGAATAGTAAAGCAGTGTTGAAAAGACATTTCAAAATCGTGGACAACTAAGAAAAATATTTTGCTTTTTGATGCTGTTTGCTTTTAAGGGTCTATGTCATTTAGACTACTGTGATATAGTTTTACTCCGATTTTTTTAAAAAAATTAAAATATGTTTCCAGTGGGCTGGAGTTAAATACTACTTAGAGATGTGCTCTTCTGAGGAGTGGAAAACCTGCGTGATCCTCTTACATGGTACCATTGTTTCTTCTTGTTAAAAATTAGGCAAGTGTTCATACTTTCGAAACAGAGAAGGTTAGTGCATTACCTGAGCTCTGATATGAAGATCAAAGCAACTTGGGAAGGGATAATTGGAAGTAGGTGACACACTCTGCCTGTAGCTGTTCTAAAATTTCACGTAAAATGGCTTTTCATTTTGTAATTTGTTCTATATAGGATCCTATATCAAATAATTCTAATACAATTCATCAAATTCTCAAACCTACATGTTGTTTTGAAATAAGTTCTTTTGTAATTTATTAAAAATTCTCCTACATTCACAGTCCCGATCACCCTATAACTTATGCATGTCTTCTTACAATGGATAGAACTACATTCAGTGTTAACACAGACAGGAATAAAGCTGAGCTTTGTCTTTATTCTTTCTTTAAAACATTTATTATTTTTAGGTATCTATCTATGTACAAAATGCAGTGGTTAATTTATGAGTAATCTTGTCTAGGCAATAGGGTCCTATTATTTATTAAAAACTGACATTGCCATTGCTCTACAGCCATTTATCCTTGTTTCCTTTCTGGTGCTATGATAAAATACTCTGACAAAAAGAAACTTAGGGGAAAAAAGGGTTCACATTAATTCACAACTCCAGGTTACAGTCTATTACAGGAAGCAAATCACGGTGGCAGGAATTTAAAATAGCACCTCATTTCACATTCACAGACAGGAGCAAGTAATGCTCATTTTTGTGTATTGTTTGCTTCCATACTAAGGAATAGTTTGATATCTCCTATTTTGTGGTGCTGCCCACAGAGGGTTAGGTTTTATGATATCATTTAATTTACTTATGCCAATCATATCACTGATATAACCAATGTAACAAGGGTTCACTGAGATGTTACTCAGTGATCTAGTTGCTGTCAACTTCACTAGAAAAAATTAATATGTATTCTTTAAAAAAAAAAAAGGCCATAAAATTTAAAGCAGGCAGGGAGGGGTAAATGGAAGATTTTTTATGGAGCAATGTAATTATATCATAATCTCAAATTTAATACAATAAATTTTCAGGCCTAGTAAACCTCAATTATAATAGTTGAACTTAATGAATAAGATGATTCTCTGTTGTTGGAGTGGGTCTCATTCAGTAGTAGGAGACCTGAAGACAGACTTAATATGAGAAGAAAATATTTGTCCCAGAATTAAAATGTGGCCTAAGCTTCCTGCCTAAAAGCCAGTGTCACCAGAGTGGTAGAATCTGCTGCCCAGCTTAACAGGGTGTATGTAAGAGGGAACATCTTGATAACTGTGCTTAAATTTATTCCATGTTGGAAAAAATGATATCTTTGTATGGACCTTTTTAATCAAAACATCAGATAATATTTGGATTATGATATATGTATCCCATTAAATTTTATATATTTCTGATGAAAAATATCACTTCATTAGTAGATCCTTTATGGCTATTGTGGCATTATAAAGAAGCTCTGCTCTAATTATTTTATGTTCAATTTATGTTTTTTGGCAAAGTCTATAAATTGTTTCTGTATATATTGTCATCTGTTACCTTCCAGTACTTGCTAGAATATTTTGGATATTGTTAATAAACTATTTATGTGAAAATTATCATATACTCATTGATAATACCATTCTTGCTATAATCTGCTTTCCCAGAATAACATTATTGACTTCCTTTGTACATTGTTGGCATTGAATCTCTCGCAAGACAATTTAATTTCTAGAGTAAGTTTGAAAATAGAGTTATGTATAATTCTATGTATATCAATGTCACTTTTTTCTAGGGGAAAAATGAAAAACAGAACCTAAAATTATTAACAGAATGCACTATAACTGAAAAAAATAAAAATTCATCTCATTTCTTATAGAAAATGTCATATTTAAATTTTTCTCTTAAATAGTATTTACAAAAGCATCATCTACTAGAAATTTATATTAAATTAACATCATTATTAAGTTGTTAACTTTCATTTATTAAGTTGTTAATTTTCTTTTATATGCTGTGATTTCTATATAGAAGGGAATTAAATGATGTATTTGCACATACAAAAGAAAATCATTAAAATGGACCCTTAAATCATTTATATTTTGATTGACACTTCAATAATTAATTATCTCTCTAAGTTAAGTTTAAGTGTACAAACACAACAAGTAACTGACTTCTTATTCTTTTCTAGTTTCACATCTTGCTTTGGTGTCATTTTATTTATGTGTTTCTGACCAAAGAGTATTATTTTGAATGTAAGTACTTAGTAATTCTCATAAATGTCAGTATAATTTTCTATTTTGTACTCAGCTATTGTTGTGAAGGGAATTCACCCTTACCAACAGCCTATCTGTCCAAGCTGCTGCTTCTCCATTTCATGACATACATCTGGTTAAGAAGACTGAAGATGGACAGGACCCCAACTATCCCTTTAATAGACACCTTTCTCTACATGTTCTCCAATGAAAGGTGTGGAAATCCCTCAGCATATAAACCATGTCATACAGTTTCTAGGAATATTAAATATGAGAGATTAGTGCCAGGATAGTCCAAATTTTACATTTCAACCTATCCCCCAAGAGGAAATGAGAATTCCAAAATGATTAATTTTCTTGAGATATTTCTCAATGTCCTCTTTCAAGAATTTTAAGACTAATCCAGCTGTTGTTTCATGGTTTACATTTAAAACTTCTCACTAAAATATTAGTAATTTCTTTAATTGTGTGTTATCTCTTCATTTTGTCTCCTATAGATTGTTAAAACTATAAATGTCACAAATTTTAAAATTCCCTGCACATATTTCTGTTGGTACTGGTGTTTTGTTTACTATTAATAAATTAGAGAAAGTCCTTATATTAAGAATTTTTTCTTTTCCTTTCTGAATGCAAAATATGCCAGTGAAATATTTCTTTATTCTTTTTAAAATATTTCTTTATTTCTTTCTAACCTTTATTTTCTTTAATGGATATTTTCTTTTTTTGCATCCCCTTTCCTGGTTTAACTTCTGGAAACCCCCTATCCTATCCCGCCTCTTCCTGCTTCTATGAGGGTGCTCCCCCAACTACCTACTCACTCCCAACTCACCTCCCTGGCCTTCCCCTACACTGGGTCATCAAGTCTTCACAGGACTAAGGGTCTCTCCTCCCATTGATGCCCTACAAGGCCATCGTCTGCTACATATGCATCTGGAGCCATGGGTCACTCCATGTGTACTCTTTGGATGGTAGTTTAGCCCTGGAAGCTCTGGGGGGGTTCCTGGTTAGTTGATATTATTGTTCTTCATATGAGGTTGCAAACCCCTTCAGCTCCTACACCCTTTCTCTAACTTCTTCATTGGGGACCTCATGCTCAGTCTAATGGTTGGCTGTGAGAATCTGCCTTTGTATTTGTCAGGCTCTGGCAGAGCCCCTCAGGAGATAGCTATATCAGACTCCTATCAGCAAGTACTTCTTGGCATCCACAATAGTGTCCGGGTTTGGTGACTGTTATGGGATTGATCCCCAGGTGGGCCAGTCTCTGGATGTTCTTTCCTTCAGTTTCTGCTCCACACGTTGTCTCCATATTTCCTCCCTTGAATGTTTTGTTCCCCTGTCTAAGAGGGACTGAAACATCCATACTTTGATCTTCCTTCTTCTTGAACTTCATTTGATCTGTGAATTGCATCTTGGATATTCCAAGCTTATGGACTAATGTCCACTTATTAGTAACTACATACTATGTGTGTTCTTTGTGATTGGGTTATCTCACTCAGAGTGATATTTTCTAGTTCCATCTATTTGCCTAAGAAGATCATGAAGTCATTGTTTTTAATAACTGAGTAATACTCCATTCTGTAAATATACCAATTTTTTGTATCCATTCCTCTATTAAAGACATCTGAGTTCTTTTCAGATTCTGGCTATTCTAAATAAGACTGCTATGAATATAATAGAGAATGTGTCCTTGTTATGTATGGGAGCATCTCTTGGTATATGCCCAGGAGTGGTATAGCTGGTTCCTCAGGTAGTACTATGTCCAATTTTCTGAGAAACCATCAACGTGATTTGCAGAATGGTTGTACCAGCTTGCAATCCCACCAGCAATGGAGGAATGTTCCTCTTTCTCCACATCCTCACCAGCATCTGCTGTGACCTAAGTTTTTGATCTTAGCCATTATGATTGGTGTGATGTACAATCTCAGGGTTGTTTTGATTTGCATTTCCATGATACCTATGGATGTTGAACATTTCTTTAGGTGCTTCTCGGCCATTTGATATTCCTCATTTGAGAATCTTTGTTTAGCTCTGGGGTCTAACTTTTTAAGTTCTTTGTATATATTGGATATTAGCCTTCTGTCAGATGTAAGATTGGTAAAGATCATTTCCCAATCTGTTGGGTGCTATTTTGTACTATTGACAGTGTCCTTTGCTCCACAGAAGCTCTGAAACTCTATGAGGTCCTATTTGTTCATTTTTGATCCCAGAGCATTAGCCCTTGGTGTTCTGTTCAGGAAATATTACCCTGTGCCCATGTGTTCAAGGCTCTTCCTCCACCTTCTCTTCTATTAATTTCAGTCTAATTGATTCTGTGTGGAGGTCCTTGATCCACCTGGACTTGAGTCTTGTAGGAGGAGACAAGACTGGATGGATTTGCATTCTTCTACATGCTTATTGTCAGTTGAACCAGAACAATTTGTTGAAAATTCTGTGTATTTTTCACTGGATGGTTTTAGCTCCTCTGTCAAAGATCAAGTTGCTACAGGTGTGTGGGTTCATTTCTGTGTCTTCAATTCTATTTCATTGATCTACATGCCTGTCTCTGTATCAATATCATACAGTTTTTATCACTATTACTTTGTAATACAGCTTGAGGTCAGGGATGGCGATTCCCCCAGAAGTTTCTTTATTGTTGAGAATTGCTGTCACTATCCTGGGTTTTTTGTTATTCCAAATGAACTTGCAAATTGCTCTTTTTAACTCTATGATGAATTGATTTAAAATTCTCATGGGGATTGTATTGAATCTGTAGATTGTTTGGGGTGAGATGGCTATTTTTACTATATTAATCTTGCTGACCCATGAGCATGGGAGTTCTTTTCATCTTCTTTCTTCAGAAGTTTGAAGTTCTTGTCATACAGATCTTTCACTTGGTTAGTTAGAGTCACAACAAGGTATGTAGTATTATTTGTGACTATTGTGAAGGGTCTCCTACCCCTATTTTCTCTCTCAGCCCATTCATCCCTTGAGTAGAGGAAGGCTACTGATCTGTTTGAGTTAATTTTATATCTAACCTCCTTGCTGAAATTGATTATAAAGTTTAGGAGTTCTCTGTTGGAAATTTTGGGATCATTTATGTATACTATCATATCATCTGCTAATAGTGATATTTTGACATCTTCCTGTACAATTTGTTACCTTTGACCTTTTTGTTGTTGTTGTTTAATTGCTCTGGCTAGAATTTGAGCAGTACATTGAATAGGTAAGGAGATAGTACGTAGTCTTATCTAGTCCCTGATTTTAATGGGATTGCTTCAGGTTTCTTTCTACCTAGTTTGAAGTTCGATATTGGTTCACTGTACATTGCTTTTACTATGTTGAGGTATGGGCCTTAAATTTTTGATCTCTCCAAGACCTCTACCATGAAGGATTGTTGAATTTTGTCAAATGTGTTCTCAGCATCTAACAAGATTATCATGTAGTTTTGTTCTTTGAGTTTGTTTATATAGTGGATTACATTGATGGATTTCTGTTTAATGAACTATCCCTGCATCCCTGGGATGAAGCCTACTTGATCATGAAAGATGATCATTTTGATGTGTTCCTAGATTCCGTTTGAGAATTTTATTGAGTATTTTTGCATTGATATGCATAAGTGAAATCGTCTGAAGTTTTCTTCCTTTGTTGGGTCTTTGTGTGGTTTAGGTATAAGTGTAATCGTGGCTTTAAAGACCGAATTGGGTAGTATTCCTTCTGTTTCTATTGTGTGGAATAGTTTTAAGAGTATTGGTACTAGGTGTTCTTTAAAGGTCTGATAGAATTCTCCACTAAACCAATATAGTTGTGAGTGGTTTTATTTGGGGGGGAGGGGTGTTGGGAGACTTTTAATGCCTGCTTCAATATCTTTAGGGGTCTTGGGAATGTTTAGATGATTTATCTGATTCTGATTTAACTTTGGTATTTGGAATCTATCTAGAAAATTTTCCATTTCATCCAGCTTTTGTTGATTCTTTGTATAGTTCCTTCTGTTTCTACTTGGTTGATTTCAGCCCTGAGTTTGATTAATTCCTGCCATCTACTAGTCTTCTACACTTTAGTGCATTTGCTCCTTTTCATTCTAGAGCTTTCAAGTATGCTGTCAAGCTACTAGTGTAGGCTCCCTCCAGTTTCTTTTTGGAGGCACTCAGAGATATGGATTTTCTTATTAGCACAGCTTTCATTGTGTCCCATAAGTATTGGTATGTTTTGCCTTCATTTTCATTAAATTCTAAAAAGTCTTTAATTTTTTTCTTTATTTCTTCCTTGACCAAGTTATCATTGAGTAGGGCGTTGTTTAGCTTCCATGCGTATGTGGGATTTCTGTTGTTTTTATTGTTATTGAAGACCAGCATTTGTCTGTGGTGATCTGATAGGATGCATGCGATTATTTCAATCTTCTTTTATATGTTGAGGTCTCTTTTGTGACCAGTTTCATTGTCAATTTTGGAGAAGGTTCCATGAAGTGCTGAGAAGAAGGTATGTTCTTTTGTTTTAGGATGAAATATTCTATTGATATCTGTTAAATCCATGTGGTTCATAACTTCTATTAATTTCATTGCATTTCTGTTTAGTTTCTGTCCATTGATGAGAGTGGGGTTTTGAAGTCTCCCACTATAATTGTGTGAGGTGCAATGTATGTTTTGAGCTTTAGTAAAGTTTTCCTCATGAATGTGGGTGCCTTTGCATTTGGAACATAGATGTTCAGAATTGAGAGTTCTTCTTGGTAGATTTTTCCTTCGACTAGTATAAAGTGTCCTTCCTATCTTTTTTTTGATAACTTTTGGTTGAAAATTGTTTTTGTTCTGTATTAGAATGGCTACTCCAACTTGTTTCTTGGGACCATTTGCTTGGAAATTTTTTTCCCAGCATTTTACTCTGAGGTAGTGTCTGTCTTTGTCACTGAGGTATGTTTCCTGTATGCAACATAATGTTTGGTCCTGTTTACATATCCAGTCTATTAGTTTATGTCTTTTTATTGGGAAATTTGAGTCCATTGATGTTAAGAGATATTAGGGAAAAGTGATTGTTGCTTCCTCTTACATTTGTTGTTAGAGGTACAATTATGTTTGTGTGACTATAATTTTTATCATATTCTTATTTCTTACTGTATTTTTCATAACAAATTCTTGATTTTTGTCCCAGTTTCCTCATTTTCACCATATAGCATGGTTTTGAAAATCATTTTTAAAAAATTGACTACATTTATCATACAACTAAGGCAAAGGTAGTAAATCCTGAATTCGTGTATATACAAGTTACACTATACAGACTCATAAGGTGATATATAAAACTATGCATAATAACATTTATCAAAAGTGGTTTCATTATGGTTTTATTGCTGTGAAGAGACAGCATGACTAAAGCAACTTTTATACATGCTAATATTTAACTGGGGCTAGCTTACAGTTCCCAAGTTTTAATCCATTATCATCATCATAGTGGGAAGCATGGTACTGTGCAGGCAGACATGATGCTGGAGGAGCCAAGGGTTCTATATCTTGATCCCAAGGCTGCCAAGGGAAGAGTGGTTAACACTGGACAGAGTTTGTACATAGGAGACTTCAAAGTCTGTCCAGACAGTGACACACTTTCTCCAACTAGGCCACAACATCTCTAACAAGGCCAAACCTTCTAATAATGCCACTCCCTATAGGCCAAGTGTTCCAACACATGAATCTATAGAGGTTAAATCTATTTAAACTACAAAAGCAACATATCTTAGAAGTAGGTGAAATGCATATGATAACTTATTGTGAAGTAATATGTCCATCTATATAATATATTTAACTACTAGATCTAAATGCCCCTTAAATTTCATTCTCTCTCTCTTGCTCTCTTTCTCTCTCTTTCTCCATCTCACTGTCTTCTCAAACACTGGTGTCCAGTAGCACTGATCTCTGTTTCTCCTCTGCGAATGCCAACTGAGGCTCCTTTAGTTCATGTTTCTTCTTGGGAACGTTCTCTCAGAATGAAGCATAAGCTCCCACCTACTTCAACTCTCTTCACAATTATTTCCATTTAAATTCTGTCTCAAACATTTCTCATGCAATGCCTCTTAAGTGTCTCTGTTTCTTCATTTCATATTCTGTAACATTCAAGTTTATTTGTTTTTGTTGTTGTTGTTGTTTTTGTTCCGGAGGACTTACTTGTCCTCCTCAGTAGAATGCTATTTCTGGTAGGTAAGAATTGTTTGCTTGTTTATTTATTTATTTATTTGCTCTATTTTCATACTAAATAAAATTTGAAAGTTTCTAGATGTGGTCTTGTACATCTAAAATCTGAGAACTCTGGGGGCTGAGGCAGGAGAACCAGGACTTCAAACTCTAAGTTCAAATACAACATGAGCTACTGCAGATCCAATATTAAAACGTAACAAAGTAGGACAAAACAAAATATAGCATTTGACTGAAAGAGCCCTTAAATATTTGTTTCTTAAATGAATGGATAGCTATTTGTTCATCTTGACTGGCTTTTCCTAAATTTATTTTTTGATATGTATGCTCATATGCTAACTAGTATAAAAATGATTGCCAGTCACTGTAAAAATAAGTTAATTTCTATCTTCTATAACTTCTAAACTTTAGAAATATTGTGGTTATAGATTAAAATGTGTATCTTAAGTAAAGTCATATTTTATTTTCATTTTTTAATTTACATATTGCATATTTTACATTTTAATTTAATTACATATTTTATACCTGTAGAACATATATTTTAATATGCATTTCTATGTAATAATCCTAGTGTGTGTGTACAATATACAGGTCTGCTTTGTTAAATCTTAGTTCATAATGAAGAGACTACATAAGACAATGAATAAGAGAATTAAGGCAAATGGCACTATACAATGTACGACATACATTTATTGACAAAAATATTATAAAATACACTAAGTAGAAGACTTCCAACTTTTTCTGAAAACTAAGATAAAATTTGCAAGCCATTTTTCTTCTAGAAAATATCTTATGTAAAACAGCAAAGTGGTTATTAGCATACTGTGAAATATTACCACAGGTGATTATAATTAAACTACATTTGAAAAATACTGAATAAGGTATATTTTTTGATTGAATAGTGTTGATGATTTTCCTATTGATTTTTCACTAAAAATATGCAAAATTCAGTAAACTCTAGTGCAGCTGTTCCCAGCCTGTGGGTCATGACTTCCTTTAGAATCACATATCAGACATCTTGAATATCCATTATTTACATTATGATAAATAACAGTAGCAAAATTACAGTTATCAAGTAGTAGCAAAGCAATTTTACAGTTGGGGCTTACCACAACATGAGGAACTGTATTAAAGGGTCACAGAATCAGGAAGGTTAAGAAAACACGGCTTTGGTGAGTATCAGTTATTACTAAGTGTGTATTTTAATAATAAATTGAGACTAATTCTGAGAAGCACAGAATTATTAAATTAATAGCTCAAACTTTTGTTGGTAGTATAAGATAAATTATGAGAAAACATGTTTTGTTCAGTTAGGTTATATTTGAAAGGATTACAAGACAATTTAAACATGATAAACTATGGAAACATCAAAGCACCTAGATTTGAAGTTGTCAGAAATGATTATAATATTCTACAGAACTCACATAATGTATAGCTCAAAATGAAATATATATAGGGCCTGTCAGTTGTCTTTGTGTTTTGGGTTAAAGCACTTGGTATCAAGTCTGATCGAGATGTTCTATTCCTGGTATCTACACTGTAGATTAAAAAATCATGCAAGTTGTTCTCTGCACTCTTCAAACAGTGCCATGCATTTATGTGTAGAAGAACAAACATAAACACATTCATACAAAAGTACATGTAAAATTATGTTAAATGAAAGAAACTTTTACACTAAAATATCCAAGGAAAATTACTAAAATATCTTTTATCAATCCATTCATCTCAGTAGAACTGTTAATCAGTAATCTACTGTATCTAAATGTTAGTATGTATGGGGAAAATATCATCAACACAGTCTAGATAATGTGTCTATTTTCTTATCTATTTATTTATTTGAATAAATGTCAGTTGAGGCCCTGTACTCTTTTGACACAGGAAGCATTGAACTAAACTAACTATGCAAGTGTCTTTGGGGTTTATATTCCCATGAAAAAACACCATGACCAAAAAGCTAGTTTCAATATAAAGGGATTATTCAACTTACACTTCCATATTGCTGTTTATCATCAAAGCAAGTTAAGACAGAAACTCAAACAGGGTGGAAAACTGGAAGTAGGATCTGATAAAGAGGCCATGGAAGGATACTGCTTACTGGCTTGTTCCTTATACTTGTCTTACTTGCTTTCTTATAGAACCCATGACCACCAGCCCAGGGATGGTAATACCCACGGTGGGCTAGGCCCTCCCACTAGGAATCACTAATTAAGAAAATGTAATATATCAAGATCTTATGGAGCCATTTACTCAACTAAGTTTCCTTCATTTCAGGTAACTCTAGTTTATATCAAGTGGACATAAAACTAGCCAGCACAAGTCCTCAGTCAATTTTTTTTTTGGGGGGGGGGGTGTTTCGAGACAGGGTTTCTCTGTGTTGCCCTGGCTTTCCTGGAACTCACTCTGTAGACCAGGCTGGCCTCAAACTCAGAAATCTGCCTGCCTCTGCCTCCCAAGTGCTGGGATTAAAGGAGTGTGCCACCACTGCCTGGCTTCCTCAGTCAAATTTAAAGAGGAGAGAAAGAACAGAACACAAATAGTGTAGCATATATTATTTATGTTCTATAGCTACTCAGTGAATGCAGAGACCCTGTAGCGTATATTTCCATATTGAATTATTTAGCTGTCTAAAAATAAATTTCTAACTTCAGTATTTCCTATCTCATGATACATGTATCTATTAAGGAAATTCTTAATATAAATAGGCCCGAATGTCAAGAATTTCAGTTGTTATCATCTGACGCCCTCACCTAAAGCCTATAGATATTATTTGACAATCTTCCCTGCTAGAGTCAAAGAAAATCTATCAACAAAACAAAACAGTATTAGACATGAAAAGTCCACTTCTGGGCTGCTGGTCAAGAATGACAAAGATAATCACAAAACGTGTAGTCTATTGCTATTCTTATTGTATTATAATCTCAAAAAACAAACTCCACATAAGTTAGCACTGAGAAAATGTATAGGGCCTAGAGAAATCAATTTATGATTGATAGCATATAAGTAATTGTAAGGTTAAAGGTGCATGAGGTTAAATATGCTAATGAAACCGTTTTATAGAATGTGCAGAAAATGACATGGTGCATATAGTTAAGTATTACCTGAGACCTAGGAAAGAGTAAAACAACGGAAAGGGTGTTAAAAGAAGGAAAATATGATAGCAAAGCTGAGACCATGATAGTCCAGGCACACACACAGTATCAAACTTATGATAGCAAAGCTGAGACCATGATAGTCCATGCACACACACAGTATCATACTTCAGAGCATCAGATGTATTCGACTTAGGATACTTATACCACCTGTAACCTTGAGAGATTTGACTACAGTGCAACACAAAATCATAAATGGATTTAAACATTATAAGGTGGTTTTGTGATATTTGTTACTCTACTGCATGATTTTAGTTTATAACTCTATATAATAAAACTTTGTTACAATGTCAAAATATCATTACAGAAGGTTAAACTAGAATGTGAGGCGAGGTAAAGCCATTGAATTTATCTTTGAGTCATTTAATCAATGTTCTTAAATCTTGTCTTTTCTTATTTATTTTCAAATTGATTGTAAGCCATTAAATACATAAAGGCTGTATGTTTTTTCTAAATGTAGCTACTTGTCCATAGGTCAACATTTAAGATAATAGCGTTTGCAATCTTAACACTAACATCAAATGTTAATGGCATTTGAGAACAATCACTTAACCCTCATTACTTCAGTATCCAACATTTACACTTGTTCTAATGTTCCCAATTTGAATATTACACTTGACTCAGTTGAATCACACATGGAAAAATTTGTAGCATGGTGTCATGTACATAGCTTCAGGAAAGATGCAATGGGATTCTTAGGTGAATTGTAGAAATTAATTATGACCAGTGGTGTGTATTTGTGTTGTTAAAGGAAGTTAACATGATAGCACCAAGAGCATAGTAAGATAGCCAACCATGTAGAAGGTAGAATCAATTTTATCCTGATGCAAAAAATAATAAAAATGAAACAAAAACTTAAAGGCTGGATACTGTCAACTACTGGAGTTTTTCATTGAAAAGAGCTTTAAAGACCAATAAGACTGGTTCATTACTAAACAAGGAAATACTGTATTACATGCACTAAGCCAGGTATCTTGAGTAAAACAATCTATGATGCTCCTGAGAAGAGGTAGATGAGTATTAAAGGAGGCTTAATTTTCGAATATTTCTTGGAAAAATCATGTGACACGGAGAGAAATAAAGTATGTAAAATGATTAAATATTAGCAGATGCCTACAATTGTATACTGAGCACAGGTAGAAATACTAGATGATCATCTTCAGGTTTTGGAAGGTATTTGTGTTGTGTATGTGTGCGTGTGTGTGTGTGTGTGTATGTGTATGAGCTTGCATACATGCCCAAATCTGTGTGTCTGTGTGTTTATTTAATAGAATGCTAGCCTTTTTCTCTTTTAGCAAGTGACTTTAAGAAGAAAGGATCGGGAGAAAAGGAATTTCATAAAACAAGAACCCTCATCACTGATTTCATGACTTATTCAGTGCTCCTCTCTTTACTTTCAGTTCCTCACATTACATTTTGAGTCACTTTTGAGCTGGAAAATAATGAGGGCACTTGCTAACCCTTGATATGTGAAAGGTCTTTTGGGATTTCAAGGTTGTGTAATTCTGCTCTGCTGTAATGACAGCTTTCTCTAACAGCAGAGGGTCTTGGATGGTAGAAATTCCTTGTCCTTTTGTTTGTGTGTGTGACCTCCTGTTCTGATCAAGTTGGCTCCTAGCACTTCAAACTCAATTGTGACTTAGAAATTCTTGTGTCTGGGGAATTTGTCCTTAATTACAGGCAGTGTATTGTTCCTTAAATATTTGCAGTCAATTTTAGATAAAGCTTTAATAACTTTTAGAAGTTTTAGACTCTTGGACTCTTCTTGCATATAAATATATGCGACTGTAAAGGTCACTTCTACTTACCTTTTATTATCATAAAATAGTCAATTTTTTGTATCTCCATCCTAGGATTCTTCCTCCTTTCTGTACTGACCGTGAAAAGATTAATATGGTAAGGTCCAGTGCACACATAGAGGAGGGTAAGTTTTCAACTACATAAGGATAACAAACATCAACAACAAAAAGCATTCAAAGTGTAAATGATGAGCATAATTAAAGACAGACAATGCCCATGGTTTTTATGATAGAATATTTTTACATGATATATTAAGTCCAAATACATTTCTTTGCAATATATTTTCTGTTCTCTCTCTTTCTCTCTCTCTCTCTCTCTCTCTCTCTCTCTCTCTCTCTCTCTCTCTGTGTGTAACCCTATGTGCTGTGGATATATATTTTATAAATATGCCTTGTGTATATGAATGTGTATTCACATATACGCACATCCCTAGGCTAGTTTGTCTATGAGTTCAGGGATTGACCAATCTTTGTTCTTTGTTCCACCACACTACTCTACAACAGTATGGTCCCTGATGCAAGACCAGGAAGCTATCACCTTTAACATGTATTAAGGATCCAATATCAGGTATTCAAGTTTGTGTGGCAATTACTTTATGGACTGTGCTATTTTCCCCATCTCAATCATTGGAATATATTTTATTTCTTTTACTTGGTTTTTGTCTCATTCTTTACTTTTTAATAATTCAGACAATATATTTTCATCATGTATTTCCATCTTCCAACTTCTCCCAGAAACTCCCTATTTCTATGACCAAACAACACAGTTTTTACTTTCTTTCTCTTTCAATAAATTAAGAAATGAGAACAAAAATATGAACAAGAAATAGAGAACATAAAAATTAAAAAATAAAGGACAAGTATGACAAAAACTGATAAATACAAAGCAAAGCAAAAAGTTCACAAAACACCACTGAATTTGTTTTTTTCAGCCAACTAGATCATTGTCTGGATCAACTTACATCAGAGAAGCTTCTTCTTGCAGCAGAAGGGAACTGGCACAGAGACCCACAACTGGACATTGTACACAAGGTAAGAATGTACAATTCTAAATGGTTTGTCATTATCTGTCCACAACTCCAAGGCTCAAGGGTCTATGTGGTCAAGGAGGTAGAAGGAATATAAGAGCCAGAGGTGATCAATGTCTTACTTGTTTTAGACCAAATAAAATTCCATTCAATGAGTCTCAGTTACCTCCTGACTTAATTGTTTAAACAACCGTCTGATTTATGTTCCAATATATTGACCTGCTCCCATCAGCTGGGAATATGTTGCATACACTTGCTTGATAATTTGTTGATTGGTTTAATTATTTATTCTGCCTGCCATTTGTGATGTGTTGATCTATTCTGGAGGTTAATACATGCAGTAGAAGTAACTTTCTTGATTTTGCAAGTTTGGAGTTGTATGCTTCAGTAGAAGCAGTCTTCATTACTTTGTTTTTATTTCAATAATCCCATTAGAGTGCAGTTTAGCACTAATATTACACTGATATTGACTTTTGTTGCTTCAGAGTTTCTATCTTACATTGACTTCTCACTTACTTGGGCATATGTTTTGCCATAAATACATCTTATTCTCTCCTTCGCCCCAATTTTCTCTCCAGACCCTCCCTTTCCACTTCTAAGTGTCTATTAACCAAGTCAAGTGTAACTCATTTTTGAAATCTCCCTTATGTTATTATTCTGAACCTTTACAAAATAAAGAATAATAACAAATAGAATAAATCACTCACTGTTATAAGATGTTAGTCTATATCCATGTATCTAGAACCTTTACATAGGTAGTCTTTCAGTTTTACTTTTTGAGTAGAATCACATCATTTTCCCATTTCTTTTTCTCCATACAAACTAACTTATATATTCCCCTCTGCTTATGTTCAAATTAATGGCCTTTTAAATTTTAATTGTTAATATGACTATACACATTTCTCAGTTCATTGACAGTTACATGTATGTGTATTTCTTCTAAGATAACCATTTGGTACCAGATGATAAATTGGTATGCTCTTCTCAGGAGAATATTGTCTCTTCATATGCAGAAAATAATTTTATTCTAATTTATTCTATTATGCTTCTGACGCAAAATAAATTTATTAAGATTTAATAGGTAAAAATTTCAGAAGGCAAGCCATCATGCCTTCTTTTGTTCACGTGGTTTCAGTAGATGTCACAGTTATTTACTAATGTAACAGCTACAATTTCCAGGTTTGCGTGATGATGGCAAAAACTGACTTCTCTGTAGTGACCATACATATGTATTTCAAAACATGTTGATTTGTGTGTGTGTGTGTGTGTGTGTGTGTGTGTGTATGTGTGCATATATGTATTGCTTCTTATAGTTTTGACCTTGCAAATTGTGGAAGATGATGAATAGAGCCAGTAAGTTTGTTTGAAAAACCAATCAGAGAAACAGAAAAACTACTTTCACTTCTTTTTCAGGTACTTTTTAAGAAGCACTTCATGTGCACTCAATATAATCCTGACCTTCACAAAATAAATATTCTTTACATCATTTGCATAAAGGGAAATTGTCAGTGACAACACTGTAAAATACAATTTACTCACATCTTATTTAATCACATCCATCTAATTAGTCCTCATAACTTAGTAAACAGGTTACTAAGTGTGAGGGTGCAAAAAGAAATACAAAGATGATTTAAGGTGTAGGAAAGCATAGATAACTGCCAGAGAAGGGATACAGAAGAGATCAGAGAATAGTTAGACACACACTCAGCTGTAACCCTCAGAAATTTAAATGCTTTTCTTATCTGTGACAGAATATTTTACTCCTTGGGTCAGACAGATTACATCCTGCTTACCTCGGATATAAATTGTGCCTGGCTTCAGTTCATGTGCGTGGCCAGAGTACTGCCTCCCAATTGCTGCAATCCAAACCTTAATTACTCAAAACCCCTCTTCTCCAGAGAAAGATTGTATGAATACTCTCTTACTGTAGACATTTACTTGTTTATTTTTGTATGATTGTTGTGTTGTGAGTACTTGTATGATGATGAAAGTAACCATAATTGACAGCTAGAGATTGTATCATATGTTTTCTTCAATTACTCTTTACCTTGGCTGTTGAAACTCAGACCTTACTAAAGCTGGAGCTCACTAATTCAGCCAGGCTGTCTGGTTAGGTCATCCTAGGCACAACCTTAGCACTTGGGTTGTGAGACTGAATCATCGTAAGTGGCTTTTATGTAGGTATTGAGACTCAGAGCACACATCTACAATTAGTTGTTTAGAAGGCATTTTATGGACCAAATCATATACTAAGCTTCCTTGTCTTCTGAATTCTAAATTCTTCATCAAAATTTCTTTCTGCCTTAGTCAAAGTCCATATTTTGAATGATTTTATCTTTCAAGTATAAACAGAAAATATAGCAGCCTAGGAATTCTGGACTTTCCTTTTATATGTATGTCTTAGTTAAGATTTTAGTGCTTCAAAGAGACACCATGACCAAGGCAACTATTACAAAAGAAAACTGTTAATTGAGGCTGGCTTAGAGTTTCAGAAATTTAGTCGAATATCATCATGGCTGGAAGCATGACAGCACACAGGAGCTCATGGTGCTGGAGGAGCTGAGAGTTCTATATCTTGATCCACAGGCAACAAGGAGGGGGTTCAAAACTATTCAGTCTACCATAATATATACGCTATATAAAAATGTTCATTGCCTTTCTATTAGTAACAGTGTTGACCACTAAGTTTATACATTTTTCCTCAAAATTCTACAGATGATAACTGTAGCATTTTCATATCTTTTTCAATATTTTATGGTGTGCCTTTAAAAATTTCCATGTGTAGGAGAAACACCCCACTGTATAAAATAATGTATAATCACTTAGTTTACTCACCTTACTTATTTGATGTGTTATGCAGACCCAATCTATACCATTTTTTTGCTGTTATTGAGTACTTGAGAATAGAAAAGTTGGGTTGTGGAAATTCCTCAGTTAGTTACAAGTCAGCCTGCCATGTAACCTTGAAGACCTGAGTTTAGTTCACACCACTCACATAGCAAGATGGTGTGGTGCCCAGACTTGTAATTATAGCACTGAGGAGCCAAAGATATCCTTAGAGTCTCTGGCTGGCCAGTCGATTGTACTTGATGCCAGGCCAGTGACAGGCCTAGTCTCAACAATAAAGGTGCAGGGACCTTAGTTGCAGCAGTGGAAGAGGAGTAAAAATGAAATATGAGAGAAATGAGTAGCAGCACAAAACCAATAAAGGAAAGGATGATATTGTCTAATCCTAAACAGTTCTGTCACTAGAATAAAGTAAGCATAACAAGCTCAGAGTATACAATGGCTTCTCTATTCCTTAGAGTGTGTAGACCTATAGACACATGGTATCTTTCGTGAAGATACCCTTCCCCTTGTACAGCCCTCCTAACTCCATTTTCCTATTATCAATTGACTGAAATTTCTAGAACTTTCCTTCCTCATACTTTTCCTCTCTAATCTGTTTCAATATTTGAGTTTAGTTAATTCCCTAGCTGGACTTAAAAGTAAACTAAGATTTTAAGACAGACAATGATGGCTAATCTAAAAACAAAGCCATTCCTGAAACCAAATGTTAACCCCAGTCACCTAAAGCTCAATAAACACAAAGCCTGTTTCCTCCTTTAAGAATTCTAATTGATAACTTATTTTGATATTTAGTGAGTTTTGGTATCTCTATATTTTGCAAACTAAAGTAAAAAAATTAATATAATTTCACACATCTCTCTCATTTTACTTCAGCATAAATTATTGTTTCTAAAGTGTTGTGTAACATCTGAAGCTATATTTCTAAAGTCTCACCAAAGAAATAGCTCAAACATGAGCTGAAAAAGTATGATAGCAATAAACATACCAAATTGAATGAGGAAAAATCCAAAGTCTCAGACTTATACAAAAGACTGCAAGCAACAGAATAAAGCTGGAAGAGGAGAGGTGGTCCTTCCAAGGTAGGAGCATATCAAATAGTTGTCCAGTGCTAAACCATAAGTTCTGAAACCATACAAGTAAAAATATACAAACTTTATTTATATAGGTTATATTTTAGAATAAAAGGTATATGCAAATGTGCATCCAATAACAATTAATAAAGAGGAGGTCATAAAACTGAAGGACAGTGGTGAGAGGAAATATTGTTTAAAGGGAGAAAAGAAGAGAGAAACATTATAGTGAAAATCCAATCTCAAAACTAAACAACAACAAAAATGTTGGACAAGTATAATTAGATTTCAGACACCATTCTCTTCATTTACTTTTCAGTTCATTCATTAAAAAGTTTAAAAATTAAAACAGTAATCAAGTATTAATTATTTTTCTATTGCTGTAATAAAACACCATGGACAACATAACTGATAAGTGAAGAGCTTATTTTGGGGTTTCTAGTTCCAGTAGGATAATAACCCATGATGATGTTTCAAAGAGATGTGAGAGCTTTAGATTGCTAAATTGAGATCAATTGAGGTCAAATCTTGAACCTTAAGCAGGAAGTAGGAAGTATAGATTGGTACTGGTAGGAGACTTTAGAAATCCTTCAACCCAATACTAGATATATGACTCTTCTGACACATCTCCCAATTTTTCCAAAACAGCCACCAAGACAAAGCCAAATTAAAATGATCTTTATTTATGGACATTTATGGACTTCTTATTCAAATCAGCACAAGGTAGGATTAGGAAATAGTGTAGAAAAGATTCCAGAGATTAATCAGATGACAACAGTTGGTCAAGAGCCAACCCCATCAGTTGACTGGATTCCTGAGAGGAGATAAGGAGCGGGCAAAGGAAGAATGAGTTAGGAGCTGAGGTCAGGAGAACCTTGCATCTTTCACTGACTTGTAATCAGATCTCTTCTTTATATAGGTTTCACAGAATAAAGAAAGATTAAAGATTATTCAAGAAATACAGATTATATCATTTTGTCACTGGATACAAGTTTAATTTTTCATTATGTGTCTGGAGATACAAGTTGAGCCACAATTAGAAAGTACAAATAAAACAAATTTTATTTTTATTATCAGCCCGACAACTCTAACTCAAAGAATCTATAGAATATCTCTGCCAAAGAAAAAACATTTATTATATGACAGCATGCTTTTAGGTTGGCATTATTTGCAGTTTTAAGCACTCCAGACAAATAGACAATGTCTGAACTGGTCTTTTTATGAATAGCAAATACTAATACCTAAGTCATATTATCTTATTATCATATCATCTATACTAAGGGAAACATTGTTTTTAGTCCATCTATCTCATTAACTGAATTATATCTCTCCAGGGATTTAACGTGTATGATCCATAATCTTTCAACTACATTTTCAGAGACTTCTAACTATATTGTAAAAGGATGCCTTGAATCTGTTACAAATTCTCCTGGCCAATCACAGTTGGTCAATTATCTCTTTTTACCCTCTAGCAATTATACAGTGTGAGATTGCTTAGGGGCAGATACCACAAGAAATTCCTCGAATCATGACCTTATTTAGAATTTTTTTTTTCTTTCTTAAGTATGCTTATCACAATCTCAAGGGCATAAAGAACACTTCTAAATAGGGTCAGATAGAGTTTTTTGGGTTTTTTTCCCCTCTAAAAGCAGAAGGGATAATAAGTTTAGGACTTCCTACAAAGACTAAGACATAATTTTCTTGGGAAAAGACATAAAATGAATCATAATTCAGAATGAGCCCAAGAATGCAACATGCAGAGACCAAAAATTAAAAGTAAGAAACAGAATGTCAATGATTGTACCATTCAGCTCAGCATTGCTGGGGCTGTGCTGAACTACTGTGCTGACTTCATGAAATGTATCCTTTCTGGTGGATATGGCTGTGCCAGCAGCCAAAGATGGCTAGCAATCTTTGATCAGTCTAAGCTTCACCCAACTAATGAAGTAAGGTTTAAAAAAAAAGAAAAGCCCTAGTTATAGAAACTAAGAATACATGGCTAGCATGTTAGTGAGACAAAAGGGCTCACTAACCTTCCTTCATGGCTTATGTATTTTTTTGGGTGGGGCCATAGGTAACAACCCTCAAGCTCCTATGTACATTGAACTTAATAAGTGATCTCACTACCTTTGACTATCTATGTGTCTCTTAAAATTCACTAGTAAAAGGCAAAAGACCCATCATCTTCAACTTCTGCTCCCCAATTCAATATATTCCTGTAGAAACAGTCACAGTGAAATATCTTCATATTAAAACCATGAAATAGAATTTTAAAAATAAAAAAAAAACATATGAAGTAAATTCTAATTGATGTTTCTATTTAATATTTTTATTCAAAATTAATTTTTTATCATAGCTTGTTTAAAAATAAATTATTAATTTGTATCTTCTATATTTTAAAAACAATGGAACTTGTTAAATGTTAAATAACAAATGTATTATTTGCATTGATAAAAATTTAAATGTATTATAAATATATTAAGCATTAAACAAATTTTAAAACAAATTTTATTTAATTTATATATTATATTAAGGTATTAAAATTAAATTGTTTTCTGGGGTAATGTTGCAAAAGCAATCCCTAATCGAAACTATAAATTTTCATTGAGAGTAAATGATCAAGTGTTTAGACATAAAAGAGATGTTTTCCAGTACATTCTATTACTCTTTTAAGGTAATAAAATATTGTGAAAAGTAAAGATTTATATATAATGTTAATTCAGTTACTCACTGCAAACCATAATAGACTGAGAGTATGAAAACATACTCCTCAGGGTCAATTAAAAGGCTAGCTGCCTAATGAGCTTATGTAAGTCTCATGACCTCCCTGTGTCTCCATTTCTATCAATCATCCACTAAAGAAGATTGGCTTGTGGTTTAATACAATTTAATAATGTACTCAATTAAGGTAACATATGCATTTTAATCAATTACTTTCTTAATTTGAGCTATTTGAAAACATGTATGATTGATCTTTCCTGAGCCAGAAAGTCACTTATGTTGATTAATAGACATTAAAATAATACTAAATTGATTTTATTGATGAATCCTTTCAAATACATGAATGCTACAAAATAACTCAACTAATATTGACTTTTTTGAGACATTTTACCCATTTATCAAAAATAATATGTTATATTTTAAAAATAATATGTTTAAATCTCTGTAAAAAGTATCAGTTCTACATGCATGTAAGCTTGAATGGTATTTCTTATTGTGACTCTTCAAACCTTAATGAAAATCAAATCATCACAATAAACCTTCCCTGTTCATTTTAAAAATAAAAAAGAAAATATAAATTTCTTATGAAATTATGAATGCTACACAAAGATGATTAATTTTGTTGACATAATAAAACATACTACCATCTTTAAAGTGTCATGCAAATGAATAGCATTTTAAAGAACTCATATATTATTTGCAAAATATTACTATCTGCTTGGAAATAATTGTGAGAATTTCTAGGGAATTCTAAACTGAATGCAATACGAACCTCAAATTATTTCCAGAATTACTTTATGTATAATTGCTTTCCTGGGTACTGTATAATTTTATTACTATATTTTTAAAAATAATATCCACATTCCTACTATCTGGTTCACTTAGGAGAAAGTAACAAACAATATACTAAGAAGAGTTGAATTGCAAAGACTGTATATTTTCTATAAGATTTATTAGCAGTCTAGTTAAGGGAATACCACTGCAGAGGAAAAAAATCTAAAGGCCAGGGAATGGGAGGAAAGGAAAGAGAGCTATGAAGCAACGTCTCTTTGACATGGCATGTTATAACACTAATGATTTTACATCAGCTGTGGTTTTAGCAGCACACGACTCACATGCGATCAATCTGACTAATGTACCTTACATGGGAGAAGTGTTTCCAGGCTCCACCCATTACTTTAGAGCTATCCACAGTTTGCAGTTGCTATGTAAAAAAAATCATTTTATTTTGAAGACTGTAGCTACCAGTAGAGTCATGCTCCATTGGATGGCCCCACACTAAAGCATAGAAACTCAGCATTAATCAGATATAGTAGATCATACTATAAAATAATAAGAGAAGGAGGAAGACAAAATTGCATGAAGCTGGGAGAGGTACATATTGAGAATTATGGAGAGGTTGAAAAGGGAAAATAGTGAGGAGATATGATTATATTGCATCATATATATATATATATAAAATACTCATGTAATAAGAAACATAATAAAAAATAATTGAACTAAGGCTTAGTACTTAAGTAGAAACTTAGAATCAAAAACTTCCCAAACATTCTTTATTACTCTTCAGTAAGATATGCTGCACTGTATCACAAGGGACCTGGGATCTTAAGTGGATTTTCACTACTTGTATACCTTTTTCCTTTTGTCCTTCAGCAAATCTTATGTGTTTTCCTATCTCTGAAGCACTCCTGAGGGCCTAGTTACATCAAGATAGAACATTCTCCTACTGACTGCTTCAGTCCTTGAGAAGAAGAAAACAGAACGGTAGAAAATAAAAAGTAAGAGAAAACAGATATCCAAATGTGAAGAAAAATAGTAGTCAATTATCAATAATTTGCAGCTATTTATAAACCCTGGTAAACAGTAATTTCTAACTAAAAGTGAAAGCCATATTAGAATTCTTACAGATGCATTAGCAAGATATTGTTGAGTCTCAGAATGGAAGACAGTGCATGTTTTCAAATTATTTTACTACTGCCTTCCACGTTTCAACCTTTTTATGAACTGATGTCATTAACATTTGCATAGCACTAATAGTATTGTGTACTATATATTTAAAAAAGAACAAAGAAATAGCTGGTGATCTATCAATACAAAACTGAAAATTATTAGAGGCTGAGCTGTGGTCATAGTCTATCTGTGTCAATGAATTTAATAGGAGGGAAAGATAAAATGTATTAGGACAAAATTCCTATCTCTCCTTGTTCATTTGGTGCTTCTTGCTGAAGCCCAATGTAGACAGCAGGAACTTGGATGTATCATTAATTAGGTCCCTATTTACTCAGATTTCAAATGAGTATTGTATGGATCCAATATTAAGTGACAAGACTTTTCTTTCATGTACAGAGGTTTTCAAAGATCAACACAAAAATTACTGGTGTGGAAGAAATACAAAAAGATGACTACAAGTGCACCATGATCTCATACACTGAACATGAACGATAAGCACAGGTATTAATTTTAGACATGAGTTCTTACTTTGCTATGCCTACTAATAACAAACATTGCTCAGAACATTCAACAGACTTACAAGATGCTACTTTTCCTTACTTTACAAATTCTGTCTTTTGCATCTCCAATGGGCACTTTGTTTCAACACAAATTATACAAGGTAGTATAATTTTTAGACACTGGAAAAAAAAGATTGCTTTTAATAAGATAAAAACACAGCTTTTACTGATTCGTAAATGTTTACTTCTTTCCAATAATCTGTAAATATACCCTAGTCACACTTACTCTGTAATGATAAGACTCAGTGTCTGAATTGGTGTTTTCTTTGGCCATTCTCTAATTTCAAAATCAGTATTTTGTTTATGTGTTGTTGAAACTTTTCAGACTTCTATATTTCTCAAGAAGTCCTCTCTGTAGGTTCAGTGCTATTCCTTATGTTCTGATATAACTATTGAGGGGAGCCATCTATATTCTCATTCTAGCACTGTCTCCTGAAAATAAAAGTTACTTGAGTGATAATCAAATGAGCAAATATGAAGCCAGTTAACATAAGTGACAATTCCATTTTTCTCAGGCTCTAGATCTCAAAGTCTTTTAAAATGTGTGGTCTCTGTGCCTATCAAACCCTGTCACCCACTTTAAGCTTCCTAACTGTAGTCACATGTACTACAAGACAAATAAGGAAATATCAGGAGTCAAGATGGTGAAGGACAACCACCTTTATTTTAAAGTCTATAAATTTTATAGCAAAACCACTTGTTAAAAAATATAAGTAAATAAATGATGAATACTGCAGTTTAAAGTGAAATTTGAAATAGAAGGTTAGATGTGCTAAGTATTTAATGAGTTCATACCATAAAAAGCCTAGCAACTCCATTTCTAGTTTTATCATTCAAAAAGAAATTTAACCAGTAACAAGCACACACACACACACATGTGTATATATATGTATAAATGTATATATAAATATACATATATATATGTATAAATATGTAAACATACATATATACATATATATATAGAGAGATTTATCTTAATTTTATCTGGTTATAATATGAAATAAAAAGAATCTAAATGAGATTGGGAATTTAATGGAAATATTTTATGTACTCCATTTTATAAACCAATATATACATATATATTCATGATTGTCACATACACATATATGGAATATAGGTATTTTCCACCATTGTAAAAGGAAGGAATTTAGATGGCCATGAGTGATTTTAAAGGTTACTATCAAAGTAAAATAAGCTGGACACAGAATGCCAAATGCTTCATGATTTCACTTCAATATCAATGTAAAAAAAAAGAGAGAGAAAACAACAGTGCAATTAGTAGTTAATGATGTAAACAACAAGAAACAGCAAAGTTGATACAAAGGTACAAATGTTCTCACATAAGATGAATAATATGATATCCATTAAAACTTGAGTATAGTGAAAAATACAGCACCTTATTTGACACTTTACTATGACATTGCTTTATGGATCATGATAAATATGTAAAATACATAAGGTATAATCCAATTTTGATTTATTCTAAGTTGTGTATAATTTATATAAAAATAAATGAATAATTACATAGTTTATAGAATAATTTCCAAAATGTGCTGACATTGCTTTTTCCAATAGCAATAGACTAACAAAACTCTAAATACTGGGCAAAAAAACCAACCTTTCAATTTGTTGGACATGAGATGCAAGAGACTCCTAAAATAATACAAACTATGTGTATTGCCCTTAATCGTCTTTCCTTCCTAGATGTGTAGTAGTAGTACTTATATCTTGAAGGTTACCAACAATTTTCTAATTAGACTTAAGGAACACTACACAAAACAAAATTATGCCTGTTATTAGAAACTTAGCCAAATTCC